>JAMKCH010074580.1:0-13441 GCA_023653785.1 Ophioderma brevispina
TCTTTGTCCCGCCCACACATACGCTCTATTGGGGGGTATTCGGTGTTTTTTTACCGAGACACGCGAAAGGAACGAACGCAGTTCCTGTGCGTATTACCGTGAAGCGTCTTAAGCTAACGCCAACCGCATTGGTTGCGTAAGATTTTGCATGGCAACAAAGATCGAAATTACTCCGGTGTTAAAATTCCGCCTTCCGATCAATTTGATGGTTAGAGTTGGCGTGGTTTGGGCCAGAAATAATTTTCCCTCATTTAATGTTATAATTTTATATATTGTGTGTAGATGGAATCATTTAAAAAACATTATGCTGAAAAAAAATGTTTCTCCCTCACATGTCACCAAAAACATATGATTACAATTTTGGGTATAAAATTGGATTGATTGAGCCCGTCGTTATTGGTTTGTGTAATGAGGGGCCAATATTGGGTGAGACGAAGTCGAGCCCATATTTTAAAAACTCAAGACTAACCAATAAATTTTGGGCGAAAATCATCCGATTTTTGGTTTGAATAGTAGGTAGAAAGGTGGAATTATTGGCCAGTGTCACAAAAAAGTTCTACATTAGTGGGCGTCAGTGTTTTTGTTTTAATTCTATACATGTTTCTCAAAACTCTGTAATAACTTAAAGAGACATTGGAGATTTCCAGAAGAAGCGCCCCCAATTTTTCTCGAACAGCCAAACCCCGTTTTTTTACCTATTTGGAATGCTTACCAATGATTATATTCCACCTAAAATGAAACAAAGCCTATTACTCCGTCTTATGTAATAAGATGACGGTTTGAGTAGTTTCTGTCGTGCACGACCGAAGTCAAAGCATGGTTTTCTATGGGGACTATCGCGATCGGCAATCAAAACAATGTTTGCGGGTTTTCTTTTGCAATTAATTGTCCAATAAACCTTCGAAACGTACTCGGATAGGTGGTCTACAACCGATCCAGTGTGAAATTTGAGTGAAATTCGTATCCATAAAAAATGCTCCTCCTGTACTTAACCAGAATAACATTTTTAGTGTTTTTTAATGATCTATTCTTTTTACAATATAATGACCCTTATTTACCCCTCTTTTGTTGGCAAAATGGACGTCCGTAATCTGTAGAATATTTACTATTTTTTTCAACAATGCATGTTTCGCTTAATCCGGTCCCTTTTTATATACGTGGGACTCACTTTTGGAACTTGCCGAGTGTTTTTTGTGCTTTCCAACTTTATAGTAAGAGGATTGCTGACATAACTTTCGTTTTGTACCTTTTTTCCTTCATATCACTTTCCCTATCCAAACCGTAATTCGCTTCTGGCCCGACTCAACAAAAAGACCGCTGATTATGTAAAATGCATGTTGCCGACTACCCGACTGAAGCCGGTCAGGCTTGCAACAATCACAGCTTCGCTACCGTGCATTGTGACTCTATATTCTTTGATAATTAATCATAAAATAAACAATCGATGCTTTTGTGGTCGACATCAAATACAAAGGCCCAGCATCATGAAACGAGAAATAATGTAACAAATGTATGTGGGTGCTACCACAGACACGCGTTTGCAGTTAACGCTGAAGACAGCTGCCAACGCATACGCTAACTAAGATTCCGAACCGTAAAATGCATTTGCGAACATTTCCGAATACCCCCAATAGCGCGACCATGCCGGACAAACACTGGCGGCCAGACCGGGCTCGCCTTTTCTATATCTGTGGATGGAGAGATAGGATTGGTGTGATGAATGAGTTGTGTCAGAGAGTGCTAAATGGAGGAGGGATGGCCGGTTGAGTGGGCATGAGTTTGGTAATTCCACTGTTTTCAAGGGAAAGGGGATGCAATGAGTTTGTGGTGTCATATAGTGTGTTAAGTTGTTAGAGCATGCAATGAAGATTGTTTTATAGGGTTCTGGAGAATAGGATTCGTAAGATAGTGGAAGTGGATAGAATGCAATTTGGGTTTATGCAGGGAAGGGAACTATATATTGCAAGGTGGGTTTATTTTATAAGGAGGTTGCAAGAGGGATATCGAGCTAAAGGGAAGAGCTGTATAATGTTTTTTTGTAGCTTGGAGAAGGCATTTGATAGGGGACCTAGGAAAGTGATGGAGTGGGCGATGAGGAATAGAGAGATACCAGAAGTAATAGTTAGAGCAGTGATGAGTTTGTATAAGGAGCAAAGACAAGAGTTGAGTGGGGCCTGATTTGTCCGAGGAGTTTGAGGTGAGGTGGGTGTGCATCAAGTTCTGTACTTTCGCCCCTTGAGTTTTGCCATTGTGATTGATGTAGTCAGGGAGAGTGCAAAAGAAGGTTTGCTGAGTGAGATGTTGTATCTGATGCCTTTGGGTTTTATTAAATGAGTGAGACATTGGAGGGACTGAGGGAGAAGTTTGGAAATTGAAGGCGGCTTTTGAGAGTAAGGTCTGAAGGTTAAACCTTGGAAAGACCAAAGTGCTGGTGAGTGTGGTGGAGAGGTAGGTGGTAAGCAAGGTACGGTAGACCCCCCAGGAAGTGGGGTTTGTGGGAAGAGAGTAAAATCAATTCAGTATGGTTGAGAAATGTGGGAATGGATCCATGGGAGAATGCACAACGATGAAGAGAGTGACCCCTAGTTTGGCAAGAGATTTGTGTGTAGAAGAGTGAGAAGGGAGCTGGAGGGATGGCTGAACAGGATGAAAAGTTATTTGTTAGTGAGGTAGAGTCATTGAAGGAGTTCACATACCTATGGGATAGGAGGTTTAGTGGGGTGTGGATGTGAGGTGGCTGTGACATCGAGAGTGAGGTATGGGTGAGGGAAGTTTCGGGAATGTGGGGAGTTTTTGCAAGGGAAAGATATCCTTTGAAATGAAAGGAATGGTGTAGAAGAGTGTGTGAAATCGGTGATGCTGTATGGGAGGAGACGTGGATGTCCGAATGAAAATGAGATGGGGATTTTGAGGACCGAGACGGCAATGATGATAGCGATGTGTGGTGTGAATTGATGGACTGATGAAGGCCTGGAGGACTTGATGCAGATGTTGGGTTGGAAGGATTCGGTGGACCGATTTGGCGAAGGGCGAATAGTGTACGTTGGTAGGGCATGTGTTGAGGAATGATGACGAGCAGTTGTTTAAGGGCATCTCTGAGTTCGAGGTGGGCCGGTGTTTGGAGGAGGAGGGATGTCCCAAAGAAGACCATGGAAGAAACAAGTGGAGGAGGAGAGTAAGGAGGGTTGGGTTGAGATGGAGGATGCACTGAACCGGGTGAGGTGGAAGATCAGGGTGCGTTTTCTGCAAATGTTATGGGAATCCGCCACCCCCGTTGACGAGTATAAAACCGGATTTAAAACTTAAACTTTGGTTTAGTAGTTGGGTTGAGGATGGGTGATGCATTGAATCGGGTGAGGTGGAAGGAATGCAGGGCGGTTGCTGCAAATGTGAGGTGAATCCGTCCACCCCCGTTGAACGGGGATAAACCCGGATTAAAAAACTTGGTTTATGTAGTTTAAGAATTAGGAGATTATGGAAGTCATTAGACCTCATCATCTGTTACCGTACCCGCCCAGTCATCACCTTGTTGTAACCGTTTACCTCTGTGGCGAGGATAACTGCAAGAACATGTAAATTGTCCCACATTAAGGCACTACATTGGATTTTGCTAACTCAGAAAATCGAAAAATCATCACAAAAATCAATTTTTGCATTTTTTTCTTAAAATTTCATAAACTTTGGTATCCTAACATACCCTGCAAATGATAGGACCAGACGCAACCTAATAAGGACAAAATCGGAAGTTTTAGTCATTCGGTCCGTTCGGACCACTTACTACTACACGTATAATTGAATGGAGAGTCTTTGAACACTGCCGTTTTCTTTCTTCTTTTCTGTAATTCTGTCAGTTGGAAAAAGTAACTTATGAGATTATACAGACTCATGCTTCACTTTTAAACCATTCCGGCACAATTACTAGATTTGGACTCTTTCGGATAAATCACTGATAGTTCTTTAATGCCCCATGCCAATACAAAATCTGAATAATGACTGACAATCTTTGAAGACGACCGGTTTGTGTTGAGGCATAGTTCAGATTTTTGGCTACTTCTAGCATTCCAGGGTCAACAAACTGAGCAAGTTGTGAAAGACAAACTCCAAACCACGCAAAAAATGGGGATAGGGTTGCTAGTGTCCATTCTGAGGTGTCCTAAAATGATATAATGACGTGTGATTTCCAAGTTATAAGCAACTGTTCTGCACAAATAAATACCTCACAACTCAGAGACCTGGATACCAAAATGTGACGCACTGGCCAGATCAAGGAGAGTGAGTCGTAAACTTGCAAGTCGTCTGTTACATACAACTGCTTTTGCCTGAGCCAACTTAAAATATCCTAATACCATCCCCAATAAATCGAGTGCAATGGATAGGTATTTTGGTAGCTATTGGTTATTTGGGTCTAATAGTAGTACATGAAATACAATGCTCTTTAAAGGGATAAACAGCGATTTGCTGATCCCAAACCAAAAAAAAATCTTCAAATTTGTAATTTTGGTATTTTTGGTACTGGCATAGATGTTGCTAACATAACCTGCAAGTGGTTGGCTTGAAATCTGTTTATTAAAAAGACAAGCAGTACTTTTTATCTGATTCTGTAATTTCTATACATGCTTATCAAAATTCCGACTCGCGATCAAAAAAAGCCCTTCTGGGTGGAATATCCCAGATTTGTAAGCGTGATTGTTAAACGTAATATGTGCACCATGCCTTACGTGACCTCAAACACAAAATTATAGAACTTGTTTATTATGTACTGGTGTACCACAATCAACTGTTTTAGTGTAGATTTTGAGTCGTCATCGCAGTATTTCTATTTTCAATATTTGTTCTATGGTGAAGTAGTTATACTCACCAAAGTTGTGAGATTGTTATATTTTATACATGGTAGACTTACGAATGATCCAGCGAGTGCATTTTTTGTGCTCAAAAAAAAGCCATCAGACACCCCTTATGCCACATTAAAAATTTCGGTGCGCCCCTGCCTAGTAGCGGTCCCACCATCCTAGCATCGGTACGCCCATCACTACCGCCACTGGCATCCATGATTCCTTTTCTCATTTTTGTACCTTCCCCAAGGCTCCACTTGCGGGGAAGGGCCTGGATGAGGTTTACTAGTTGGTCATCTCGTAGTATACATGTATAAAATAGAACACTCTCACAACTTTGGTGAGTATATTCTATTTATCCATTTTATACATTACGAAATGATCAACTAGTGCATGAACTGCCACACTGGTCACTCGGTGGAGGAAGTGGAGCCGTAGTCCCTCAGTTGCTAACGGGGTTTCACGGCATGTGAATTCTATGGAATCGAAATAATTTTGCCCCAATGTACTCCATATACAATACATGATAGCATATTAGCACCCTATAGGTCGAAGCATATACAATGGTATATATAATATACGGCATTCCTCACCTTATGAGCATAATGGTAATGATGCCTTAGCATCCTTCCTCTCCTACCTGGCTGCTTGCTGACCAGGATGGGTTTTGGTCATCAATATTTATAACTGGTAGGACGTCTTTCCATCAAACATTCTGACGTTGGTGACGTCCTCCATCCTGCTGCTTCAATAATGCCAGTAATGTTAACTTCTAAGTGAAAAAACCCAAGATGTTGCCTAACTTCAAATTTCATAAGCATGATTGGGTTGATGGCGGATGCTACCCGACCAGTGACGAGGCTGTCACTTAAAAAGCGTCAGAGATGATCGAGGAGCAAGTGACCCAGCATGAAATGTTTGCTTTGCTGCGGTTTAAGGTAAGGGATTGAAAAAAGGTGGTCAGAATTGAGGGAATCCATAGATTTACTTAAAAGGTAGAGAGGAGGTTTAAAAATCTCCAAGTGCTCCGACTGGAACCGATTGTTTATCTCAGGATCCACCAGTAACGTAGGTCTGGAAGAACGGAGGCGGAGGTATAACATCGAGTGACTGTGTTTTGGCTAGTATAAATCAGACACAAATAAGATATCGTATTTGTCCCTATGTTTGATAATACACAACAACCGCCGGACTCCCGACTGGATTGGTTTTGTCGGGCAGTTTTCCAACCTTTCAGGGTCATCAGGTCGTCAGTCGCCAACTCCAATGGCACGCCTCGAGCTCGATGCAAACGCTTCAACGGAACGGCTCTTCTTTGGAAATGGGAAAAGTATTTCTCGTTCTCAAACATAAATAGCACCCCTCATTGTCATTTAATATTTTTTTGCCAGAGGGTGATGTACATGAGTGATGCGAGCAAGATGGAGATATAAACGCTAGCTCCGAGTCCGATTTAGTCACGTCGCCAACATAAGCTTATGTGGATCAACTTAGAATTCTTCACCAGACGTAGAAAAAGCGTCAATCTACTATAATAGATAATGGAGGTTGACCTCCTTCCTTCTGGCAATCTGCTGCCAAGGAGGGCATCTTCTGCTGAAAAAAATTC
Source organism: Ophioderma brevispina (assembly GCA_023653785.1). Classification (NCBI taxonomy): domain Eukaryota; kingdom Metazoa; phylum Echinodermata; class Ophiuroidea; order Amphilepidida; family Ophiodermatidae; genus Ophioderma; species Ophioderma brevispina. Next base: position 6,442 of record JAMKCH010074580.1, read on the forward strand.
ATTGTCAATTAGACGGCGAGCCTTGAGATAGGCTACACAGTCAATATAGAGATTTATCCTAGAAGCGTCACTCTATCGATTTTCTATTTACCCCAGCAGTTTTGCCTTACATTACAGACGCAGTCTCGATGATCCTCCAATAAACGTACCAGCTTTAAATCCAAACCTTACGTGACCAAAAGGGTGCTAAAAGCAGCATCCTGCATGACCTTGATTGCTAAAACTTTGCAGAATTTAATCAATCAGATTGAGACCCAACTTATAATAAAACAGTCTCTCTCACCAAGCTTTTTTCATACTTTCAGTATGTTGGGGGTTAGAAATAGTCATGCTTGCAAACATATCGACTATGGCCTGTGTAATCTATAAAAATCATCGGTAAATAGGACTGTTTTGAAAATGCCACTCCAAGTAGATTCAGAGTAAAGCTATCATTTTTGCTGACTTTCCCCGGGAACACTGTCTAAACGAATAGTTGATACTCCAGGAGATGTTCCGCTTCCGGGTATAATGATTCTGGCACCAAGTGACGTGGCGGATAATCATAGTACACATGAGGAAACTCTTGTTCCTCTTAGGTGGTTAACGTAGGCAACCTACAGTGGAACTAATCTTATCTGATTTTCACCGATTTCCCAGATAACGTAGGAATCTTTGAAATCGCCTTAAAAGGTGTAACATAATCGTTAGCAACTCTAGTACATATAGTGGAGCTTTCTTTATAATATACGACCACACTCCTTAATTTTGTGGACCCTCATGCATGCATTCTAACCTGACTTCGAAGAATCTGTCATAAATTATGACTTTAGTGTGGAAGTTTTTGAAATTACCTTCCACCATAAGGACCTTAGAGTTGCTAAACCAATACGAAATACTTTTCACAATCCTTATTATTCAAAGGACTTTGTGATATAGGTCCTGACGTAGTCTTAGTCGTAAACTCCGAGGTGTAGCTGTAAAAAGGGGGTCCCGACCACAATCTGCAAATGGTAGAAGGGTCTACCAAGCTTGCCATCAATCCTAGCAGCAGAACTCATAGATAGCTGGAGATAACTTCTCTTCATAGAGAAACCCTCTAGGCGGAGTGGAGAAAGAGTTCTTAACGATAGAGCTATCTCTTTACGGAGAACGCCAACTCACTATTCACAGGACTATCATCTACGAAACTTGCATTCTAAACTACAACCTCTGGAAGTCGACCAGCGTCTAGAAAGCAGAACACGGAATCTTCATTCTTCACCTTTCTGGTACAAGATGAGTGACCGGGAGAGGAGGAACATTTCTGAAAGCACTACGACGGCTGACCCGCTTGACTAGACTGGTAGAAACGGAGATGAATTTTTAAAGATGGTGACAACGCCCGATGGTTGACTAGAGGAAAGAACGGTTGGTTCTACAGAGGAAAGGTAGAAGCGTTACATCCATAGAACAATGGTTTGCCTATGTGTGAGATACCAACAACCGCCGACTCCGATCTTGATGTGTTTTTGGTGCGGCGTTTTCATTCACCTTAGGGTCGTACAGTCGCCAACTCCAATGCTCGCACTCGGACTCGATGCAAACGCTTCCGGATCTGGCTCTTTCTTCGGCAATGGTAAAGTATTTCTGGTTCTTCAAACATAAAATATCCGCCCTCATTTCATAATATTTTTGCAGAGGGGAGGTACATGAGAGTCGAGCGATGGAGATATACAACTCTAGGATCCGAGCCGATTTAGTCACGCTGCCAACAGAACTGTATGTGGATTCACTTAAATTCTTCACCCAACGTAGAAGCGTCGAAGTCTACTATAGTATATAATTGAGGTTGACTTCCTTCTGGCATCTTCTGCCAAGGAGGCAGCTTCTACCGAAAAATCCTTGCATTAGAAGCGAGCTTGAGAAAAGGCTACACAGTCCAATATAGAGATTTTATCCTAGAATCGTCACTCTATATCTATCTACATCGATCTATTTACCGAGCAGTTTGCCTTAAGGAATCCGTCTCCGGATGAGCCTCCAATAAACTGGACCCAGCTTTAAAATCCCAACCTACGTGACGCAAAAAGGGGCTAAAGCAGCATCCTGCCCTTCATGACCTTGATTGCTAAAACTTTGCCAGAAGTTTAGCAATCAGATTGACCCAACTTATAATAAAGCAGTCTCTCACCCAGAGTTTCTCGTCCGCCAGCCACATTTTTCATACTGTTCAGTATGTTGGGAGTTTGAAATAAGTCATTCTTGCAACAGATCGACTATGTCCTGTGTAATCTAACAATCCTCTGGTAATTGACTGTTCAAATGCCACTCCACAGTAGATTCCGAATAAGCTATCATTTTAGCTGACTTTCCCCTGGAAAAACTGTCTACGAAATAGTTGATAAACTCCAGGGAGATGTTCCCCTTCAAGGGTAATAAAAAGTGATTTCTGGACCACGGGAGGGTGGCTGATAATCATAGTACACATGGGGATACTCTTGTTCCTCCTTGGATGTTAACGTAGGCAACTACATTGGAATAATCTGATCTGAGTTTCAGGAGATCCCAGATACCGTCTCTTGTGAATCGCCTTAAAATTGTACATAAGGCGTTAGCACCTCTAGTACATATAATGGAGCTTTCTTATAATATTATTCGACACACTTCTTAATTGTGGACCTCATGCAATGCTTCCTAACCTGTCTTCGAATAATCTGTCGTAAGAAATGACTTGGTGTGGAAGTTCTTTGGAACATTACCCTTCCACCATAAGACCTTAGAGTTTGCTAAACCATCGTAAATACTCACAATCTTCAGTATTCAAAGGACTCGGTGATATAGGTCCTGACAGTAGTCCTTAGTAGAAACTCCGAAGGTGTGCTTGGGAAAAAGTTCCGACCACAATCGGCAGAAGGGTAGAAGGTCTACACCAACTTGCCATCAATCCTGAGCAGCAGAACCATAGATAGCTGGAGATGAACTTCTCATCATAATGAGCATGGATGCAATCTAAAAATTTCTGCAATTCTCTCTTCAATTGGAAAAGCTTTGAATTCTCCGCTCTAAGATGCTCCAAGAACCTCCACTTCAACTCAGAAGGTTATAAATCTTTAAGTTAGTCATGGACCCAGTTTTCCTTCACCATCTTATATTGGGTTTTTGGTGCTACATTATCAACATCTTCGAAATAACGAATATCTGGATACCCATCCTTCTCAGATGTTATGCCGCTTTTTCTATTCTACTAATCTTGACAGTAAAAGGGGAGCAGTAAGAAAGATCAATGTCAGCACTCTAACTGGTAAGACTGGTTTTCGAATAAGGAATCGAAGCCATGTTTTACCAGGAACAATGATGTAAGAATCCTTAAATCTAACGTTGTGCGAACCAGCCCTAATACAATTCCATATAACAGCTTAATGAGTTTTCATTTTGAAAGTCTCGGACGAATAACTCTGTACAGGGATGTAAGTTTGAAGATTGGTAGAGATCCCTGTTTCCTTCGGATCTGGGAAGAGTAGAACCTTCCATATATTTAAATGGAAAAGATTTTCCTTTTTTCCTAATACTCCTTCACTTCATTCTATAATCATACCATAGCCATTAGCATCTTTTGCATAGGAGTGAACAAATCATACTTTCAAATCGTCGTAGACGCGTGTTAAACTCCTGAATGGTAAACCTTTGAGAACGTCTTGCAGAACACGATCTAGATACCGACCGCTACGCCGGGAAGAAAAAGGCTTTAGAGACGCCCCCACTGGGTCATAGGTATGTCGGAATCAGTTGACCCTTCTCATTACTCTCCGCCACATTCAGACGCCTCTAAGACTAGTAGTAAAGGAATAACTTCTATACTGTCTGGAGCCTCTAAGTTTGAATTAGCTGCCTTAATAAGTCGTAAATCGACTTCCGAAAAGACCTCTGTTTCCTCTGTTGGCAGGAATATAGTAAAAAGTGGAAGCCCTTCTCTGGTAGCCATAATCAAAAGGTTAAGTAAGTCTGAAGAAACCTTAGACTCCAAGTGGTTAATTTCTGTCTTGACAGCTTGATCTACAGTCTTGACGACGATCCTCTTCTTGGAACTAATCTAGATCACTTACCCTCCAAGAATCCCTTATCTCAGGAAATTCAAGAACCTCTTTGGCTTTACGTTCAAAGCATCAACAGCATTCGGTCTTCCGAGAGCAAACTTTGAAAAGCTCTGCAGGAACTTGATAAAGATCTGTCCATAGAAAAGAACATCCTCAATAGCTTCTTAAGACGCTCCACAAGTCTCCAACGAAACTGCTCATAAGATTGACTTAGACATTAAAGCTAAGCACTCGATGTAGCCTCAAACCATCCACGGCAGATCTGTACCACAATGTTTGAAGAGTTACCATCTTACTTTCCATTCATGAATCTAATTCGCATCGACTTCCATATTATGCGAGAAAAACCATCTCAACTCCAGCTGATGGCATGGTCCTCTGCTTGAATTTACCCATGGGCTATTCCATATGATCTAGAAGAACCATCTTCAACCCCAGCTGATGGGCATGGACTCTGCTTAAAAAACGTACCAGTCTTCTCAGCAGACTTCATCAAATCCCAGCAAAGAGTGGGAACCAAAGGGACTTTGAAGAACTCGAAACCTTCCTCACATATATGGAAGACTCGGAATCCATCTGAGAAGGGAGTCTTTGATAACTTTTTCCAAATAGACTTCTGACCTCATCAAGGTCTGTCGAGATCAGCACAGGAATAAGAGGCTTCACGAACTGTTTCATGTTAAGTTTTTAGCAGCTGAAGCAAAACGTAGACTAAGTATCTGAAGTAAATAGTCGAATCAGTCACATTTCAAACCTCGATGAACCAAACAGCCGACGAGCCAGGAACAGAAACAGTAGGACAAAGGTACTTTTTCAAAAGAGCCGACATCGGAAGAAGGCGCACCACAAATCTGTGAATCTTTCACAGTTTGGTATCCTCTACCAAATCAAGAATCTTTACCCACTTCACCAGTTGCGCATCTAACCTGTAATACTTCGAATAGAAAAGTGTCATAGTGGAGTATCAGAAAGGCCAATGTGGTTGAGTAGTCTCAGAAAGCTCAGCTTGAACTGAAATAGGAAGAAGGAGCTGTTCCTGAGGTAGGCTCATAGTTGTGATGAATCATAAGAAATGAGTCAGAGAAGAATAAACCACAATCTGGATAGGTTACTTCTAAATATCGTCATACCAACACTTAAGTTCCCGGCTCACAATCCTGGGATGCAGACATAACTTTTAACCGCAAGCTATAGAGTTCTTAACACTACATTGAAAGAAATCATCATCATCTTACGTCTTGATTCTCCGAAAATCATAGACATCCTACATTCCACTTGAACTCTTATAAAAGATAAACTACAGAGCTGTCATAATTGCCAGAGGAACGTTCCCGTCGGAGGAGAAACTACTGCCTTCTAAAATAAATAATCGGATCTGGATCTTAGTATAAAGATATGAAAAGTCATTCAAATGTCTTATCCAGAATATCCCTCTAATCAAGATCTTGGATCCCCCCGACGTGAAGAATATCCGAAGGAGCCTCTAAAACTTCATAAATAGGGCTAGGAATGTGATGTCTGTTTCTGGCTACTCGAACGAAACCTCTAGGGGAGTGATAAAGAATTCTCAACGATAGAGCTATCCCTGTACGGAACGCCAACTACAATCACAGGAATATCTCTCTGAAGTCCGAAGACTTGCATACTAAACTACAACCACTCTGGAAGTCGAGCGGCTTTCTAGAATAACAGAACACGGAATCTTCACCTTTCTGGTACGAGGTGAGTGAACGGGAGAGGAGACATTTTCTGAAAGCACGACGAGGGCTAGACTCTTGACTATACTGGTAGGAAGACGGAGAATGAACGGTTTAAGATGGTAGACCAACGGCCCGATGGTTGTTGACTAGATGAAGAACGGTCTGTCTAGGAAGGGAAAGGTAGAAGCGTTTACAAATCCGGAGAACAATGGTGCCGGCCCGACGGTAAGCTCGACTGAAGAACGGTAGAAGTACTTTCAACAGAATAACCACGGTAACAGCCCCGGCGATCGGTTAGGCCGACGGACAGCTGACTGTAAACACTGTACTCCTAGAAAGAGGCGGAGTAAGAATATTCTCTTCTTGCATAAACACCTCTGCATCGACAACTTACTTCCTCAGATCCGTGGAGGAAAAGCTCTAACTCGTGTTGAAAGAATACTAACTCCACTATCGCCATAGAAAGCCTCATTTTCTTGTATACTAACGCACTCAGGACCCGTCATTAAATTAACAGTAACAAAACTAATCGGCGGTTTCTTGCAGTATACAACCGGTTCAAAACCACGGACGGAACAAACGGTCGTCAAGTAGTAGACCAGACGTAGAATGATCATGACACTCATTATGTCTTTCTATACATCATCACCCAATGCTAATCGAGCCCACCTGAAAAAGCCTCCGTGTCTTACGGTGATGCCACCGGTACCGGTTGTCCCATTCTCTATCAACATGAATAGGTCTTTAACCATGGCCGGTGGGCTCTATTGACTGCTTACCAACGGTTGCTTATCTCAGACCTATAATCATATACATCACCAGGATTCCCGTTGCTAATCGGCTTATTACTATACGCTACGGATATCTGTGACAGCCCGACTGCTCAAGTCTGAAATCATCATCGACCGAGGCAATAATCTCAAAGTTTGTATACATTGATTCGCAGCTGCTGGATAACTCAGTGGTAGATAGACCGTGAAGCCCGTCGGTCTTATTACGGTACCACCGGTACAATAAGCCATGGTTTGATATACTAGAGGCGGCCTCGTCGGACTACTCAACCGTTTGATAACTTCCACTTCACTATAATGGAAGGAGTGGATAGATTAGCCCATTCGAAAGTATTTCACTTACTCCACTCTGATTCACATCAATCATAGGCCCTTTATCTTCATAAAAGATAGTGTGGCTGGGTGAACTTGCCCTATGAACTGTTATGTAGCCTCTTCAACCACGGTAGTAGTA
>JAMKCH010074587.1:0-89727 GCA_023653785.1 Ophioderma brevispina
CGTGATTATAAAATTTAGAGCTAGAGAAGGTATCTTCCAAGTAAAATACACGAAGAGACATAAGATTAAATACGATGACGTTTAGCGTTAAGCTAGAGAATATCTCTACAAGGTTAAGATACCGAAAGAGATATAGTAATTACTTCGCACCGCATATTACCTCTAAACGGAATGCCTAGAATGACTTGAAAAAGTTGGGAAATGGATCTTCAAAATAAGAACCACGAAGAGATATTAAAGTTTCTAATGAACTAGAAAAGGACAATAAATAAACGCCCGTCAAAAAATAATTGGATAGACGAACTCCCAGGCAAGATCCCTATTGAAGCCAGGATGTAGCAATTTCAAAACTACAGAACACGATTGAATATGAAAATTAGTCGATTTTCTTTCCGCCACTTATGCATAATGCGACGGGAATGGTTTCATTAGAGGGAACGAGGATTACCAAATTTAAAATGCCGAAAATATAGTGGAGAGAGAGGACAGAGGTATTAAAGAGGAATGAGATTTCCAGAAAAAAAAAGCGCCCCCAATTTGTCGATCCCCGGTTTTTACATATTCGAATGTGCTATCAATCGATTAGGCCACACTGAAGTGTAAGCCGAATAAGCCGACTTTATGTAATAATAATGATGAATGAATTGGTCGTTTCGTCGTGCACGACAGAAAGCAAAGCCATGTTTTCAAAGGGGAAACGGTTAGGATAGCAGGCAAGACCAAACCAAGTTTGCTTGTTTTGTTTTGTACCTGTTTAAGTTAACCAATAAACCTTCGAAACGTTCCCGGTAGGTGGGACTATACAACCGATTCAGTGAAAATTTGAGGAAAATTTGAAACTAAATAAAGCACTTAATTTTGGTACAATAACTGAAATTTTACACAAAATTGTTTTAGTTAAACAGAAAGATGAACGACATGTATGACTGACATGAAATGCCATGGCGGTATGCCACAAACATCCGTAAAGTACAAATTATTCGACTACGATTTAGAGGCTACACACGTCATACCCTACAGCACGTTGGTATGTGTAATAATATGCACCGCCCAAAATGAATGGAATAAACCCTATAAAGAATAAGAGACCAAATAATAGGGGCATCCATTTACAGCCAAATTACAGTTTACCATGGTCTCCGATTGCCATAGGTCGCAATTAACCGTTTTGAATAAGCGTTATTTACGTTATGACATAGGAGTGCTGGGGTGCGCGATCGAACCAGGATTGGAACTGCAAGTAACTTAATAAAAAAACATTAACCTTACGGTAAACGCACCAATTTGGGTATAAATGTTAACTGCACCCTATTATTATTTAAAATGGAAAGGCAGAAACGAGAGAAGCAGAAAATTGATGCCACGGAAATGTATTGAGGTGGAGGTCATAATAGCTGGGACGATATATTGAACCTGAAAATAAAAGGGCTAGAGGCTAGAGCCAGTATTTACAGATTTTGCCCACCGAACCGTTTAGAAAAGGCTATTAAAAATCCTGACATAACTCTTAATGGCATTATGATACGAAACTACTCAGCCGTGTCCTCAGAAGGGCTCGCAAATTGTTTACACCAGTGCACACAGGTGAAAACTATAAATAGGATGTACTCGGTCTTGCAACAATAACAATGGGGATACAACGCAAACAATGCTACGAGGCAATGATATGTTCGAATGGCGTGCACGAGTGTCTTAAAATAAAAAGAAAACAGAGTCCCAATCATGTTACAAGTGTTACTGTCCAGCAATATAGTCTTTGTATTGAGTAGTGCTACTCCTCATGACACATGAAAGAAGAGCAAGTTGAATGAGATCGACAAAATATGCTGCAACGCAATTCTCTGAGAGTGCATTATGTTAATGAAGAAATATATTACATGTCGATGAGATGAAGGTAGCGACACACTTTCGATAGTGGCAGTGGATTCAAAACGCTATATTGTGATTAAAGTTACTCTTAAAGACATCGCCGAGGCTGTACAAACTACCGTTGGAAACAAAATTTGAACATTAAAACGGGATGTGTATTATGCACTTGAACTAAAGGGGAAACAATACTCTCACCGAGATTTCTTGGCCTTCCTCTGGCATAATTGCAGCAGTTTGTAAAAGCAGCCTCCTACCGGAAAGGATTTGACATCCAGCAACGGCAACACTGTCCTCGCCTTGTTAAAAAACGCTTGGTAGATAAGATAATGGTTCTCCCGTTGAGTAGAAACATGTCTGTTTGTTACGAAAACCAATAAAATCGATCTCGAACCCGATGAAAAAACAAACCAGGTAGTCCCGCTGCCCACGCGAAGTTGTATTAGTGTCCGAATTCGTCATACTTAAAGAAATTGTTCAGCGACTCGCCACAACACAAGAAAAATGCTTAGAGATCGTGCCGAGAGAAATTCTCCCGCAAAACCCTTGGAACAGTCCCAACCTTAGAGGAATATCCCCCAACATTGGAGAACGCCCTTGGGGAGATCCTGGTAGTTCTTGAAGATTTTTGAGCCGCGATGTGGACTCCTGGATTGTGGTCACTGTCTACGAGTACGAAGCCATTGCTTCGCTGACTTGAACGGTGTTTCTAGAGGTATTTAATTAATTTAATTTCGCTGAAATATGAGAACCCACGATTCATTATTGTATCTGATTTATTGCCGATGCTGAACACTACCGATCACTATAAAAGTCGCGATCCAATTCTGCCTGCAGGGAGGTAAATAACATAGAAACTGGGTGGGCCATGGCCCACCCAGTAAATTCAGTCTGCCCAATGACCCAAAATGGCCCGCCCAGTTAATTATTTGACCCACCCAGTATATTATCTGGCCCAAAAATATATTAATGAAGTTGCAGTATTTCAATGAATGAATGCTAATAAAATAGTCACTGAGCAAATTCAGCAAAAGCAATATCCTGAATAGGCAGTGTGTGACTCTATACAATTTCATTTTTTTTCAATTCAATTCAATTCAATTTTATTCAGCATAACATATTGTACGTGACAGAAATGTATAATACAGTATGTAATATAATAATACGTAAAGTAACAATTGTAAACTGTACTAAGATAAACAGGTGAGGGATATGATATGCTAGGACCAGTAATGGACAACCCGATAGGGCTTATAGTTATTGCTGGCCCTGTAATACATACAAGTTAAATATACTCAAAATTACAATAATGATACAAGTAAGGGATGATAAAGAATATTACATAGGTAAATATACATAACAAAGACAAACAAACAAACAAAAACAAACAATATATCTAAGCTAAACAAACACTTAACGGGAATACAGGATACGGGAATTTGGACAAGAAGGACAGACTTTCCAACATGTCTTGCTGAGGTATGTAGTACTAATGCATAATGAGGAAGCAGCGATAGAAGAGGTAGAGGTGAAGAAAAAGTAAGGAATAGGGATAGGAATGAGATGAAGAATAAAGTGAGGAGAGAAATAAGGACTTGGGGAGAAATTTATAAAGAATTGTAGTGGTTGATGAAATGTTTTTTCAGTTGAGCTTTAAAAGAATTTTTGTTTGTAATTGTTGTGATGGGTTCTGGAAGATCATTCCAAAGTTTTGCGCCGTGATACTGAATAAAGCGCTTTTCAGAGGAAGATTTTGGAGGGGAAGATAAGTTTGCCGGCTTGTCTGGTGTTGTAAGCTGTGATTTTCTGTTTGTGGTAAAGTATTGCTGAAGTTCGGTGGTAAAATGAATTTGTTGTGGATAGTCGCACATAAGAGCGCTGTTGAATTGGTTGGGTGCTCTAATGTAAGTGTTGTCAGTGAGTGAAATATGGCAAGTGTGTAGTTCACTGGGGGTGATTTTGTGATAGTGCAATGGGCCCATTTCTGTGTGATGTTTAGTTTGGGTGAGTCGTGACATGGTAGTGGAGGCCCAGATGATTTACAGTCGCTAAGATATGGGAGAACTAGTGGTGTTGGAAAAGTGATTTTGAAGGTGTAGTCTGGAAGGTTGTTTAATTGGCTGGTTACATGTACCAATTGCTGAGACGCTTTGGTAGGACAGAGTTTGAATGTGTTCATTCTGTTAGTGTTGTCGTCCGAATTGTGATCCAAGAATTTGGTTGATTTTAACCTGAGAAATGGTCTGGTTATCTATGTTTAATTTTTGATTGTATTGGTGTTTGATTGTGTAGAGAAAAGCATGTAGTTATTGTTAAAACATTGAGGAGACAGTTTGTTAGCCCGAAACAATCAGTGATTTTTGAGGTTTCATGCATTCATGTTGTTAAAAAGTGTATAATGTTGGGTTTGAGAAAAAATTCTTGTTGTCATCTGCACATAGGGATTATTTCGTGTCGTTAGAGATTTGCTGAGTCATTGCATGTAATATGAAAAGTAGGGGTCCCAAGGATTGAGCCTTGTGGGCCGCCAACTGTGATAGGTTTGAATGATGAGCGTGGGAGTGTCGTAGGACTGAGTGTGAGCTTAGTAAGGTAACTCTTAACCACTCCACGGCTACTCGCCACGGACACCGTGAATGAATAAAGCGTGTGAACGAAGAATTATGGTCATGTCGCGAAGCCTTGAGAATCCAAATACCCCCTGGTGTGAAAGTTTATTTTTTCAGTGCAAGGTGAAGTTGGTGTTAGTCAAGGATGCCATGTCAGTTGAAGCGTGGGGGGGGGGGGGGGCCGACAAACCGTATTGTTTTCTCGACAAGATTTTGTTCTATAAAGAATGAGACAGACGTTGTTACATGATTTTTTTTCAGTAGTTTTTGAAAAGATGGAAGAACAGAAAGGGCCTGTAATTTTGCAATGTTTATGTCAAGTCTTTGCTTTTTATAAATAGGGTTGACTTTGGCTTATTTTTAGGTGATCTGGGAAAGTTCCGGTGAGAAGTGATTGGTTAATATGTGGCATCAGAGGCGAAATTATGTTTAGTCAAGATTTAGTTCCAATTCCAGGATCTATCTTATCGGTACCCGCACTTTTACCTAGGTTTTCATCCAGTGGCGGAGCTTTGTGCATTTCTCATAACCTTAACTGGAGTCAGGAAAATTTAGGTGAATGTGTTTTTTTTTGGAAGGTGTTGGTTAAATGAGTTATTTGAAGGTGTAATTTTTTAGCCCATTTTTTTGCCCATGTAGTGAAGTGATCGTTGAATGCGTATAGCGATGTCCCAGCGGTCAGTGTATCCTGCTTATTATTATGCAGTGAAGAGGGTCAGGGGATTCTGTTTTAGTGATCCCTTCCTGCCTAAATGCTGTTTGAGGAAGTCCAGGTTTTGGTACTATGCATCGTTTTTGAGTTTGTCTGAATTTGTGCTTCTGTTGTTGTTTGTTTCATTGGCAAGACGAATAATGTTATTAAATTTGTTTTTTGTATGTTTTGGTATTGGGTTTGGTGCTGGTGTTGGTTTTCTTCAGGTATGTTTATAGCAGGCCGTGCTTGTGTTTATTGACTTAGAAATTGCTGTTGTCATCCAGCGCTGCTTATGGTTACACGATTTTTTAAGGTTTTCTTTTGTAAGGGGAATTATTCGTTGTAGTTTTGGTAGAAGTTGTAATGAATTGCATGTACGCTATTTTGAGGGTCCATTTCTGTGAGGGTAGAGGTTCCAATGATGCATTGTATGATCTAACGTTACTGTGGAATGTTTGTGATCTCTGTATTCACGTTTAGTGATTGTTTGTTTTTGTGGCATGCTTATGCTTAAGAGCATATGAGGAATATTGGGAAGTGAGCTGTAGTGTTCATTGACAAATATCCCTGGGTGGAGTCTGTGTCATTTGGAGGTGGTAAGAATGTTATCAATGGCGTGGCTGGTTATGCGTAATTCTTGTCGGTCTGTTCTTTTAGGAATATAAGAGTTTGCAAGTGATGTTTAATAAAGTCATTAATGGGTGGATTAGTGGAATAATTAAGAAGATTGATGTTAAAGTCCACCGACAAATATTAGACATCACGTGGTTTTTATTTAGTTCAGTGAGAAGCTGCTCGAAGCTGTTTTTCAAAATTTGGATTGTGTGTGCCTGCAGTCTGTAAATACTCCGATATTATGTGTTTGGGTCATGTTGTGTTTATGTTGGAGAGTTCGATGAAAAGGAGTCAAATGCCTGTCCTGGGTGTGGTGTCCGATGATTTTTGGTATGAGAGTGATTTTTTATGTAAAGAAACAACTCCCCCTTCCCTCTGCCATGGTGTCGCTGGATTGTACGTGTAGCCATTAACGTGAGGTGGTGATTTGGTATCAGTAAGACATGTTTCTGAAAATGCCTAAACAGAGAAAGGTGGGTTGAGTGATCAAGTAGTTAGTGATTTCTTCATCTTATTTTGTGATACTAACGGCGTTGAAGAATGGAAAAATATGGAAAATGAGTGGTTGCTTGATGGTTTTATTCGTGTGTTGAAGCGAATGCGTCAGGTGTAACGGGAGTCATGACCATGTTGTCTGGTGGGTGTGGTGAGGATGGGTGGTGCACATGTGTTATGAATGGTCTGTAAGTAACGGTTGATGCACATTGAATTACGTTTTGACGATGTTCAATTTAGTGTTGGTGAAAAATTTCAAATTGTGGAAGCGACGAAGTCTTCGTCGTGAAGCTGGTGGTTAAAAGGCAGATCGTATATTGCAGGACACGGCATACTGAAAATAATAAGTCAAATTGAAAATACAATACGAGGGGTAATAAAGGGAGAAGAGAGAAATAAGAGAGAGAGAGAGAACGAGAGCGAGAGAGTGGTGCGTGTGAGAGAGAGAGGGCCTTGAGTTGGATTGGGTTGGATTGGGTTAGGTTGAAAGAGGAGGAAGTTTAGAAGAGAAAAAGAGAAGGAAGTTAGAAAGAGCAATGAAGAAACAGGTAGATACAATGAACAATACCTTTAGTACAGATTTGTTTGACAAGTCATACAAGTCGAAAGCAAAAAGCATAAGATAGAACAAACAAGGAGCTAAAGAAATACAAATGCTTAAGGATATTTATACAAAAACTTAAGTGCAGCAATGTACAAAAAAAATTTGGTTACTTACAACAAGTATATCATTAACAGAACACAACCAAAATCTTAAATATCCAAAAACAAGGGAAAAAGGCTTATCACAAGTATGTGTTTTACGGAGAACACATCAAATGAGAATTTAAAACATTGAGAGACCAGTTTGTTAGCCCGAAACCAGTCCGTGATTTTTGAGAGTTCGTGATTCATGTTGTAAAAAAGTGTATAATGTTAGGGTTTGAGAGAAAAATGTTTGTGTCATACTGCAAAAGGATTAGTTTTGGGTTAGAGATGTGCTGGATGTCATTCAGGTAACTGATGAAAAGTAGGGGTCCAAGGATGGAGCCTTGCGGGACGCCCAACTGTGATAGGTTTGATGATGCGGTGGAGTGTAAGTAGACTGATTGTGAGCGGTTAGTAAGGTAACTCCTGAACCACTCCAAGGCTACTCCACGGACACCGTAATGATAAAGCTTGGGAAGAAGTATGTTATGGTAAATGGTATCGAAAGCCTTGGAGAGCTCCAGGAATACCCCCATGGTGTGGAGTTATTTTTTAGTGCAAGGTTGAGGTTGGTTGTTAGTTCAAGGAAGGCCATGTAGTTGAGCGGTTTGGGCCGAAACGATTGTCATCGGACAAGATGTTTGCTTATTAAAGAATGTAGCCAGACGTGTGTACATGATTTTTTTTCAAGTAGTTTGAAAAAGCGGAAGACAGAAATGGCCTGTAATTTGCAATGTTCTGTGCATCTTTGTTTTATAAATAGGGATGGGACTTTGGTGATTTGAGGTGATCTGGGAAATTCGGTGTGAAAGTGATTGGTCATAGTGCATAGAGGCGAACTGCTGTGAATCATATGATTTGGTAGCAATACCAGGATCTATCTTATCGGTACCCGCACTTTTACCAGGTTCAGCAGGTGGCGGAGCTTGTGCATTTCATCACGTAATGGATTCAGGAAAATTGAGGTGAATGTGTTTTTTTGGAAGGGTTTGTTAAATGGTTATTTGAAGGTGGAATGTTGTTAGCCACACAGTTTGCCCAAGGTAGTGAAGTGATCGTTGAATGCGCTGGCTATGTCAAGCGGGTCAGTTATCTGCTTATTAATAGGAGTGAAGAGGTCAGGGATTGTTTAGTGGATACCTCCTGCAGAATGATGTTGAGGAAT
This sequence comes from Ophioderma brevispina, assembly GCA_023653785.1. Taxonomy (NCBI): domain Eukaryota; kingdom Metazoa; phylum Echinodermata; class Ophiuroidea; order Amphilepidida; family Ophiodermatidae; genus Ophioderma; species Ophioderma brevispina. The sequence continues at coordinate 8,132 of JAMKCH010074587.1, forward strand.
GTCCAGGTTTGGTAAGATCATTTTTGGGAAATTTCTGAATTTGTTCTGTGGTGTGTTTTTTCTGGCAATACGATAACTGTGAGTAAATTTTTTGTATTGTTTGTATTGTTGTTTGGTGTGGTGTGTTTTCTTCAGGTATGTTTTATAGAGGACGTTGATGTGTTTGATTGATTTGGAAATTGCTGTTGTCATCAGGGCTGTTATGGTTCGATTTTTAAGGTTTTCTTTTGTAAGGGGAATTATCCGTTGTAATGTTTCGTATAAATTGTAATGAAGTTGCTGTACGCTATGTTAGGTCATTTTCTGTGAGTATATGTCCCAGGATTCAGTGTTGAGTCTACGGTTAAAGGCGAATGTTGTGATCTCTTTAGTCACGTATTAGTGATGTTGTTTTTGTGGCATGCGTATGCTTAAGAGATGTAATGATGAATATTGCGGAAGTGATATGTAGTGTCTGTGACAAATATCCCTGATGTGGAGTCTGTGTCAGTGGAGCTGTTGATAATGTTGTCAATGAACGTGGCGTGTTATGCGTAATTCTGGTAGGTCTGTTAATTTTAGGAATATAGAGTTTGCAAGTGATGTGTTAATAAAGTCATCTAATGGGTGGATGAGTGGAATATTAAGAAGATTGATGTTAAAGTCAACCGACCCGCCAATATAGACATCACGGTTGGTTTTATTTAGTTCAGTGAGTAGCTGCTCGAAGCTGTTGTTAAAATTTTGGTTGTGGTTGACTACACTGTGTTCATGCCGTCTGTAAATAACTCCGATGTATGTGTTGGATCAATTGTTGTGTTAATGGTGAGTCGATGCAAAGTGAGAAATTTATGGTCCTGGGTTGTGTCGATACCGATTTGTATGAGATGGTGATTTTTATGTAAAGACAAACTCCCCTTCCTCTGCCAGTGAGTGGTCCTGGAATGTACGTGTAGCCATAAAGTGAGGGAGGTGGGGACTTGGTGTCAGTAAGCCATGTTTCTGAAAATGCTAAGACAGAGAAAGAGTGCTTGAGGTGATGGATCAAGGGTAGTTAGTGATTTCTTAATATGATTTTGTGGGGGGGAATACTACGGCAGAAGTGGAAAATGGAAAATGACTCGTTTGCGTGCTGGTTTTTTAGTGTGTTGAAGCTATCGTCAGTGTGGTAAACGGGAGTCAGAACAAGAGTTGTATGTGGGTGTGTGATAAGGATGGGTGTCACATGTTTGAGATGATATGGGTTCTGTAAGTAACGGGTTGATGCACCGGAATAAGGTTTGACGAGTTCAATTTAGTGTTGTGTGAAAAATTCAATTAGTGAAGAGTGAAAGTCTTCGTCGTGAAGCTGGAGGTTTGAAAGGCAGATCGTATATTGCAGGGCACGGCATACTGAAAATAATAAGTTCAAAGGACAATACTAGCGAGGTTAATAAGGAGAAAGATATAATAAGTCTAGAGATAGAAGGAGAAAGATTAGCGAGAGAGTGTTCGTGTGAGAGAGAATGGTACTTGAGGATGGGTCGGATGGGGTAGGTTGAGCAAAGAGGAAGGAAGTTAGAAAAAAAAGAGGAAGGAAGTTAGAAGAGAGCAAATGACGAAACAGGTAGAGCTAAAAGTGAAACAATACTGTAGACAGATGTTTTGACAAGTCCAGACAAGTCTCAAAGCAATACGACAAGGACAGAGAGGTAAAACAAACAAGGAGCTAGAAATACAAATGCTAAGGATTATTTTAGGTACAAAAACTTAAGTGCAGCAGATTAAAAAAATTTGGTTACTTACACACAAGGGTAATATAATTACAGAAACAACAAACAAAAATCTTAAAGTGATTACCAAAACAAGAAAAAAATGCTTAATACCACAAGTATGTTTTTTTTTTTTAATATTTCACATCAAAATTGAGATAAAGGGAGGAGTGAAAAAAAATAGAAACGAAACCGGGTTGGGTAAAAAAAAGTTATTTTAGGTTAAAGTGAAACCATGAAGAGATATGCTCAGAAAAAAAAGTAATAGGGTACCAGGCCTACGATTACAAGTCCTAAACCTTAGTCATAAACCTTCCACAAGGTGAACGGGAATTTGAGTAGGACAGGTGGGAGAATAAACAGAGAAATGTATACTCCGTTTCTCAACCTCCATGCATACTAAAAACCAGAGCAGCTGGCAAAAAGCGGCTACGTGTATATGCGCGCCACAACGACGGCACATCTTGACGCGTGCGTAAAAGTTGCTTTAACGTCTAAAGATACTATCGGGTAGGCCCCGCTTCGCGCGGCCTCCGCTAGCTGAGTGAATGGGAGCGATTCACTGGAATAGAAGCGATCACTGAAACTGAAGCGATCGCTGATACTACTGCGACACCACCTCAACTCCCATATAAATACCGAGTCCGCAACTCTTAACACTTTTTGTATAACTCAAAGTTTCCTTTAGTTCCGTCCTGTACAGCTTGTAGCTCATGTAGGTCCACATTTTTAAACTAAGGAACCGTCAATATTTAATCCCGTAAAACCTTTCTGTATACATTTTTAGATGCATCTTCTTTTCAAAACAACTCCCGTGTCAAAAAACCGTAGTGTTCCGTCATACCAAACAAGCGAAATAGTGACGTGTTAACCCTGTGGTCGTAGTTCTCATTTTTTCTAATAATAGGCCCTAAAAACGTTATTATTTCATCCCATATATCTTTTTATGTGTTTTTAAAAAAAAAAAAAAAAAAAACTTTTTATCTCAAAAGTACTCCCCAGGTGCTAAGCTAACCCTTATACTTCCTGTTAATCGCCACATTTTTTCTCACAACTCCGTCCAACTCCCATTTGATATATAAAGTTACCGTCAACCTGCATAGGGGGACAAAAACACACCCTCCTCTGGCTTCTTTCTTCCGTTTTTTTCATTTCTTTTTTCACTGTATCCCCAACATCTCCTCTCCAATTAGCGTTTTCTCTCTCATTTCGTCTCCCTCAAACATCTCTCCCCTCTCTCTCTCCACTCTTTCTTATATGCCTCAACATTTCCCCCTCTACAAACAGTACGTCACCCAAATAGCCGCTTCAAATTACCATTGTTTACCTCTGTCTCTCTGGCTTTTCCTTTCTTTTATTTCCGTTCTGTTTTTTCCCGTTTGGTTTTTGCATTTAGCTTCACTTCTACTCTTTTTTTCTTTCTTTTTCTCGATCATCTGGCTCCCCTCTCTTTCTCAATCTCTCTGTCCATTATTCTTTCTCTTGTTTTTTCCTCCGTCTTTCTCTTTCTGTAGGACCATCTCTCCCCTCTCTTTTCTATATTCCTCAACATTTCCCTCAGCTCTAAAATTACGTTTTTGGTCTCTCATTCCATCTCTCTCTCTTGTACCATTCTACCCTATCCCCTTTCACCCTCTCTGTCCATCTCAAGTCTTTCTTTCTCTTTCTCTCTCTCTCAGTCTCTGCCTCTCTCCTCTCTTTCAACTTTCCCACATTAGGCCTACGTTTTCTGTCTGATTCGGTCGGTCTCTCTGTCGACCACCTCTCTTTCTCTGCTCCCTTTCTTCTCTTCGATCCCCCTCTCTCACTCTTTCTCAGTCGGCCTCTCTCTCCAAACTCTTCCAGTGGCGTACAGCTGGTATGCGTAGCAGGCGTCAGACGATCCGCGAATCATATGAGCCGCGCCGTGCCATGCACGACGATGCGTTCACGACGCTGTCATGCCCGCGTATGTGTGCGATCACCAGGATTCACCATTCATCCAGACGGTCGTTGGCAAAATCAGCAAGTGTTTCAATATTAAATTACGCATGACGCGCTGTGAAAGCAATGTTATGATTGATTGGGCGAGGACTGCCGGTGCTACGCTGGAAAAAAGAGGAAACCGCATAAAATCACTCCCCAATCCGATGGCGCTCCACATGCAAAGTTGCGTTTAATAATATAGATGGTATACTGCACGGAGATGGAGAAATGGACTATAAATAATGTGGAACAAAGAAGGTTGGCTACCAATTTTTTATAATGGTAAATACTACAAAAAAACTACACCTGGCAACAAAGTATCTCGGCATGTTTTTCGATCAGGACTCTTTTCCAAAGTCAGATCAATTTTTGAAAGTTTTCGAAATATACATTTTGTTGGCTAGGTCTTTTTGCCTTTAATTTAATACCTGGCTTGTAAAAAACCGTAATAACTGGCTGAAGTAGAACGGCTGAAAGACGCAACCCCCCACCCCAAAAGTTTCAGTTTTGGGATTTTTCAATGGGCTTGCAGTGATCTGGGACACGAACACTCGCACCACAATCATATTGCAAGTAGGCTTTTCTCGCCATTCATCGGAAACCCCGTTTGTGTGAAATCAATACCCACTTATTATTGCGTTGTACCACACAGTACGCATGGAAAAAAATTCAAAAACTGCAACTTTTGTTTGGGGGGTTTGGTTTCTTTCGAGCACTTTATCTCAGCCATTTTTGCCACGCTTTTTACAAGCGATGAAAGAGTAAGACTTAGGCAACAATTGTATATTTCGAAAACTTCAAAATGGTCTGACCTTGGCACAGTACTGATCGAAACACATGCCGATATACTTTTTGTGCCAGGTGTATATGCTGCAATACAGTAAGTATAACAACAATGGGTAATAATATGGGTCAACATACAAACAAACGTACACATGGTAGTATTCAAAAGAAAAAGGGGAAAATACAAAAAGAAATTGAACTCAAGTTCACATAAGGTAACAAGTTCAAGGGAATAATGCATGGCTAATTGAACGAAGATCTTAAGTCCCATAATGTGAACAGAGATCAACTTGTATCTACAGATCACACGCTCTGGTGATCTGTACTATTACTGATAATCCAAGAAACAAACCAATACATAGAAAGTATAATATTGGGGATCATTGATGTTAAGGACTAAATTTGGATATGCATGTCAACTACAGGAAACAGATAAAACAACAAAAAGCTCAAACAATACTAAAGCTTTCAATTTAAAATTTGAGCGACAAGAGGCACCATTAGCTAGGTGCTGGTGATATAAATCATCAGAGAGGAATTTGGAAGGCAACAGGCCAATAATGATGAAATAATAAGGTATAAACGTTGCGACAAAAACAATTTGAAAGATATTATTTAAGAGATTTAGATTTTAATGTGATGTTTTACATCAATCACAATACATACCCTAATGTTGCAAACATATACATAGGCCAATACATAATAACATATACACGTGCATATTATACAATTAAGTTTCATTTCATTCACACATGACTTCCGTAAATAACAATAAAGGAAATGCGAAACAAAAATTTATAGGTATACGCCGTTTCTCAGCCTCCATGCAGTGACGTCCACGCAAAATTTCAAGATGGTAGGCACACGAAAAAAAAAAAACGAGAGCGCTTGCAAAAAGCGGCACTACGTGTTTACCAAATGTAAAGTCAAACTAGTTGTAAATTATGTTCTACTGTATAATGATTAAATTATAAAACAAAAAAAATATTGATTTGGGATCACCTGTATTAAAGGTAATATCTCTCTGGCATTTTTTGTCCAAAAAGACAAATTTTCTGAATTCATCAAATAAAAACAAAAATACGTCTAAAGGATCCAAAATTCAAATGGCTATTTGATTTTGTTCCTGTTTGGGTTTTGCCTAAGGCCTAAAAAAGTTGTTTTGAATTGGCGTAACAATAGAAAAAATGGTAGGTAGGTCGGATTTTTTTTTTCTGTTTCACATACCAGAACACAAAATATATGACACACATACAAAACAATGGCACATCTTGACTTTTTCTGTTAACACATCTTTTTATTTGTCATTTTGAATGGTATGCAATCCTTTAGGAGTACCGAAGTATGACGTCATAAATTCCTTTGTTTTGCATTCATTTCAGCGTTTTCTGACCATTATCAGTCAAAACATGTGGGAAAAAATAAAAATATTTAGGGTCGGCGGTAAAAATAGGGTCGTCGGGTTACGCCAATCAAACAATTCTTTTTTATGCCTAATCATAACTCTGGCATAACTAAAAATACTCCCCCGCCCCCCTCAGAACCCTTGCCACTCCGCCAGCACCCCCCCCCCCCCCCATGAACTGACCGTTTGTACAGCGTCTCAAATTCGCCCCCTCAGAAAAAATGCCTCGGCATCCCGCCCCCCCCCCCCCCCCCGATTTGAAAAGGTCTGGTACGCCCAAAACTTAACGTACAGGTGCTCCAAATGTTCATTTACTTCATTGTAGCTCAGGTTCAAATTTGGCAGGTAGACCCGAACGATGTAGGGGCGCAGAAGGTAAGCATCCATTGATTCAATGGGGGATTGACTTTGTTTCACCTACTTTAGTGTCTAGAATTTGAGACACTCAAAACTATTCCTTATTTTATTCATATGAGCTCCACCAACAATTCCCAACATTTTGTTATCCAATCGGAGCAACTTTAAATTTGACCCTTGAAATTGACCATTTTTATTCATTTTTGCTGTTTTTAGCCTATAACTCTGAAATTTTAGGTTGTAGATATTACAACTATACATTTTCCGAATCTATGGTTAGCCACATAATGTGGTATACTTTCAACATGATTTGGATCAATTTAAAAAGTTGCCCCTGTACAAAACTTTGTCTTGGCCCCCCTCTTGCAGCACTTAAGAATCACATTTCAGGGGCTCCTTTAGGCTGTTAACAATTTAATCACTCAAACCTTTTCTACTTGAGATGTGTTACAAATGTCTGCTAACTCTCAGGCTATATGATAAGTACCATATCTCATGCAATTTCATAGTGCAGTGATACTCTTAGTTTTATTAAAAGCAATCAGTGCACTCAATACCACCATATTGCAACAATTTAATAAAACATTAAAGACACGAGCAGATTTTTTTCAGGATACAAAATTCTCTAAATTTGCATTTGATTGGTTGTAGAACACCAACACCTACAGAAAACGTTTGGAAGGTTTACTGAACAAACAAACGGAAAAGAAAACCAAAAACATTATTTTGAACTTGGTTTTCTGTCTAATCAGCCCCATAGAGAAGCTTACTAAATCATCTTTTTATACATAAAGACAGAGAGTGCACTTTTCTGGAAATGTCCTCGTGTCTCTTGATGTTGTGTATAGGTACACCTGCAGTAAATCTTGCTATAGATAATGGTATAATATACTTAAAAGTTTAATAACATAACCCATTGTTGACACTATAAGCTTTTCGTTGTTGTTTTGTTTTAATAAATAGCAAATTTGTTTAGGAATTCTGGAAATTAAAGTTGGCCCACCCAGTAAATTATTTTTCCATACTTTTTGGGTCAATTAATTAAAGTTGGGCCACCCAGTAAATTATTCTTATTTACCTCACTGTCTGCCTGTATTACAGAATCCAAGTGTAATGCTGAAACAAATTTTTGAACCTACTCCTTGAAAGGCAGATTGCGATGTGACAGGTAAAAACAAAAGAAAAAATGACCCGACCTGAACGAGCCTTGCCATTGGCTATAGCCACAAGAAAAAGCACACACCGGATTGGTCAAAACAAATGAAACTAGGGACGCCAAAATTTGCATAAAGGAAAAGGGATGGAATAGACTATTCTTCTCCAGGGGCAAATGCATTTATTTTACTCAGACAAGCTGATATAAATTTACAATTTATAAATTTTACATGAACTTGGTAACCATTTTGAATTTCCAGCTGTTTTTAAGATAATTGGTAGCTTTATATAGTTTAGTAATAAATAATTGTAATAATACAATTTAGAGAACGAAATAACTCCCAACAATACAGTTAAAGTGATACATTGCTGTAATTAACCTAAATGTCAGCCATTTTAAATAATTTTTAGCCACCATTTTGAGAAACAATGATAGCTCTATATGTTTGCTTGTAGTAGCTCAACAATATGTTAACACTGCATCAGTTACATTACGATAATATCCTTATGAATAAACTTAAGGTAATCCATCAATGTATTGAGCATTTATGGTGGCCATTTTGAATTCTTTTGATCATATTAAATTTCACTTTGTCAAAAGCAAAGGCTTATGTTTTGTCAATTAAAATGTGAAATTGAGAGTTTTTGGTGAATTTTACAATGGAAAAAATACTGTTTTTGCCGAACTTTAGTAAGAATTTTTATTTTGGCCGTCATGTTGTTTTAAAGTAAAAAAACAGGGTGGCCCAATAGCTTATTTTGAAGAATATAGTTATGTAACATAAAAATACCAGTGAATATGTGGCAGGAAAGTAGATTAGTTATGACCTGGGATGTACCTGTCTAAAACAGACAACTTGAAGTCACACCGGACCATTATTTTCGAAATTCAATCTCTTAACTCTTGAAGATATATATACTCTTGAATTGGGTGTTTTCATGTTCAAATACTCTATAAACGAACTTCCTAAGTCATTCAATGCATATTTTACTAAACGTTCAGACATACATAATTATCAAAGAAGACATTCTAGCAATCTCAATTTAACAAAGAATAAAAAATCGTTCTCTGACCACTCTATCAGAGTGCCAATTCCCGAGAGGGCCAATTCTTTGGAATTCTTTGGCAAATTAATTTCCATTGATCTAAATGTATATATGTAACTCAAGTTTTTCGTCTAAGGGGAGGGCTTCTTATCGAGCCTACTTGGCCTTCCAGCCTTCTCCTCCATAATATTTCCTCTCTTGATGTTATTGATTGTTTTGTCACTTTACATGTTATGGAAATAAATGAACTGAACTGATTCAAACGGTCTATACCTAACCAATGTGGATGATCTATGCAGCAAATTAAAGATGGTGAACTAAGCTTCCCGAAAAACATTTTAGTAGCTTGTAGGCTTTTTGTTTCATGAGATTTTGTCACAACGAACACTCTTTGCTGAGTTGTAAGCTGCACCATGTTGCTACTTATGTTTGAAGGGTGTATGCATTTTACCATTGAATTGGCCTAACTTCTCAAGTAAATTCTTATTACTTAAAACAACAATGATAAGTTAATCTGGCCATTGTCTTTCCACCTGTTTGCCAGATAAGGAACAAAATAAGCATTCCATACCACACAAACAGCTTGAATGACACAAGTGAGTTTTGACATACCATTTTCAAAGCAATTGTGTTCAATGAGGCTTGACTGGAGAAATGTCATTGAGGTATCATTTTTAATAAAAGCTTACAGTTTTTACTTTATAGTAAAATAATTCTTATATTCATACAGCACACAGTTTCGCTACATTAACCCTTTGTTTCAGGATTATTTTTTTCTTTACATGGTTCCCATGGATCTGAACAAGGCGAGTGTGGCAGGAACTATAGTCCCCCGGACTCATAGTCCACTTATAGCTCAGTTGACTCTCACGCAAATTTGTTTCACGCTTGATTCCGTTCTGGACTATGGGGCTAATGGCTCCAGGCGAACTATATATCCTTTTACACCTATCTCGACTCGTTATATCAACATCAACATGAGATATCTACGATCTAGAGCTTTTACGCGCGCGTCAAGGTATGCCAACTTTTATTACGTTGCTTCAAGTCTTATCACTTGGACACCTATATATTTGAAAAAAAAAAAAAAAAAAAACATGTGAGGTCAAGTTGAAAAATGGGCTAAAAATGTAAAATTCATCTAAATTGAAAACTTGAAGTTCAATTGGAACCAAACTTTTGTCATAGGTGCACCATGCGATCCCTCATATGTTGATGAGACCAAAGGTCACGTGCCAGGGTCAAAGGTCATGGGGCGGCCCACAGCTTATATTCTTTGAATATAGCGAGCGCGAAAGCCGAGAACCGCGAAATTCTAGTTTAATTATTTTTTCCGATTGTCTGATTTTGCAATCACTAATAGTGCCTTTATGTTGTTCCAAGTGACGTTTTATAGATAGGCAGGTAGGCGACCACCTGGGGAACGGACTTGTAGGTGTTGTTTTTTTTCGTATAAATCACCCACTTTTTCATGTGGAAGTCCAAACCGATCACCAAATGATTTATAGGCGAGTTTTTCAGGGTTAGTGTTTTCGGAGTCCTTAATCATTTAAGTCTTGCATTCTATGCTACTAAAAAATAGATGTCTGTCTGTCCGTTCTGGCATTTCGTTATGCTTTGACATACGAGGCTGGTATTTGGCATGAAGATAGGGAGGACAGTCTATCTAACCTTTGTTATCAGGGTTTCAGAGTGACCCAAAAGGTCAAAGGTCATCTAGAGGTCAATTTAGGTCCATTTCCATAGAAATGCCCTATACTGAAATTGAGATCTGCCTTCGAGTCTGTCCAGCTATGTTTCGTTATGCTTTTACCTATGGGGCTGATATTTGGCATGAAGGTAGGGGAGGACAGTCTGACCTTTGTTTCGGAGTGACCCAAAAGGTCAAAGGTCATCTAGAGGTCAATTTGCGTAGAAATGCCCTACTACCACCAAATTTGGTCAAAAGGACCGCTGACCTGACCACAGAACAAATCCGAGGTCAAAGGTCACACACACACAAAGGTCAATTGTCACACGCGTGGGCGATACACTTATTAAGGAAGATGTGATACAAAACATTTCAATCCATTGTGATATACAACCTAACGTGAGTATCCCAATTGTACGTTTAATGACGTGGAATAGTATTCAGATGCAATATTTATTTCAATTAGTAATTTTTAACATATATAGTATGAAACGGTAACACCGAAGCCGTCCAGATACTTGTTCATAGTCCGAGGATGCTCTTAGCTTGCTCTGCGAGTTTCTTGCGGTCATACTATAGAAATAAAGAGATATTAAAATAATTTGTAGACAATTAAAATAAATTAAAATACAGTAATAGAGTTACATGGCTTACGGGGAGAGGTGGATCCGTACATGTATGTGGGTGGGTGAGAGAGTGGATACATTTGTTTGTACAAGGTTATGTATTATGCTACATCTATATAGTACTTTGGGAATTTATTACAATGGTGATGGATAAAGACAAACATAACTCCGTTTTGTCATATTTACTTTATATACTAAAAAGTTATACTATTTTGTCTGATAAAATATACTACCTTGCCAGTTCCAGTGGTAGGAAATCCACCCTTCATAAATATAACATATTTCGGTATCAGGAAATCGGATACCTGCAATATTCATAAAAAGTAGTGAACTCATAATGATGTATCTCAGGGGAGTCTTTACAAATAAAGTAGAAAATTGAATCGAGGGTAGAAGGCGTCGAATGTATAACTTTTGAGAACCATTTAATTTTTTGTTTTTGATATGTGAGATTGATATTTATCAAACTAACCTTTCCTTTACAGTAGTCCCGTAATTCGTCCTCTGTAACCTTTGCTGACGGATGGAGCCTAAAAAGGAGAGATAGCAAAAAATAAAAAATAGAAAAAATGCAAGTTTTGTCTAATCATGTCTATGTTCACTCACTGTACTTTACAAACGTGCATTTGGTGAATGAAAGTTGTTGACAAGAAAGGCAAAACAGCAGATAAAACAAAAGCTTTACTAAAATTAATATTTAAAAACAATCTGCAGATTTATTGATCATCTTCCGTCAATGTTCTTTCTAGCAGAATACCAAAAGCAACAAGGCGCACAATTAACAGGGGGTGCTGTTCACGGTGGTGAACAAATGTAGACATTCCTAAATCTTGTATGATTTTGTTTCCAAATATCTCATGGATAAATCAAGACAACCAAACGATTGTTTTTTTTTCAGTGAAATTACAAGGCTAGCTGTATCCAACGGGGTTCAGCGCCTAACCGATTGATCGAGTTTGTTTCACAAAAGTCCTGGTAGTTCTTACCTCACACAAGCACAAACTTCTTCTGACGTTCGCTTATCTGGTACCCCGACTACCTATATTGTTAAAATGGAGAGGTCTTATAATTACACATACATATTTAAGACTGAAACTTATTGCATTGGTCATGGTTTGCTGTGGTGCCAAATTCCATGCTTGTACGTCAAAAGGACAGTTGTTTTTACTCATCTTTCTAGCACCCAGGGTTAAGTGACATTTCAATTGATGGAAATAGGAATTGTTGCATATTTTATTTCAGGAGGTAGACTGACAGGTTATCTCCCTTCTCTACAAGGAGAGTTGAATATTCAATTGATAGTTGCCACTGGACATTCCAATAGTCGACCCGTTCTGGTATTAACAATGCTGGTCAATCTGGGCTACGTTAGTTAACGCAGACTAAAATCTTGGACAAAATTTGTTGAGACGGCGGGTTGGTGTAGTGGTTCATCCACTAGCCTTTCACCAATGAGGTCGGGGTTCGATTCCTTGCGGAGCCAGTGTTGTACATGAATTTGGTTGCCGATACATACCCGTCCTTGCAGGTTTTCTCCTAGAACTTCGGGTTCCTCCTGAATCTAAAATCGGACTTCTTTCTATAAAACCTTCCTTGTCGTTCCGGATTTATTCATTGTGTTGTAGCATCATAAGGCGCTCCATAGGGGTTCCCTGTGGTGAATTTGTCACGCGTTATAAGAATTAAATATTGTTATTATTGACATGCACTTTTGACACCTGAAGGTGAAATCGCCCCTATCTATCAACAAGGATGAATCCTAAAATTCTGTTTTGTGCACTTGGCACTACCCAACATTGACGGGGAGAAAGATAGCGGATTAGAAATGTTCCAAGCTTCCAAAAACAAAACGTTAAATTTCCACTCCTCTAAAAAAACCAATGAGGTTTACTTCTCATATCTACACTGGACGATTGACTTTGACATATTGAATGGTAGGCAGATGTTAAAGCCCGGTTGACATCACTTCTCCATACAATGCACAACATAAAAAAGCGCGAACCAAACCTGACTGATACTTGTAATGGCGTCCGGTCTGTCTGCGGCATTACTGTTTCAGTGCACACTTTGTCGATTTCCTAACCCGATACAATCACGATCGTAGTATGTCAACTCTATGCGAGAGAGAAACTAAGCCATATACAACATAGTTTCTTACCCAAAATTTTCTCATATAAACCGGTTCGAAAGAGGGTTGCAAGGCGGGTAGAATTATGTGTATTTTACGAATATGTTCATATCAAATTTGACTATTTCCCTTTTTCAGCGATGAATTTTGATCCAGTTTAAAAATGTTAATAAAAAGTTCAAGCTTTCATTTCATATCGAAAGAGCAGGGAACCAGTTTATTTTCTTATCAGAAAACTGTTTGCGTTTGACGTAATTTCAGGTAAATATTTATCTTGAAACAATGAGGGTACCTCCACGATGGAACCAACGCAAAATATATTTATCACTTTAATTCGTTCAACCACTTTTTTAATACTAATATCGTACCGTGATTTGCGTCCTCAAGGTCATCTCTATCGTTGCGTGAACAAAAAAAGAGACAATTCACTGCAAAACACCATGCACTGGGACTGAAATCACTCCTGTCGGCAAAAGAACGCCAACACAATACTCGACCAACTTTTAGTGATAATAATCCTGCGGTAGGTCCATATGACCTTGCAAAATAGTCTACACAAAATGTTTTGATGTTTTGATGGTTTGTGGGCAATATTGACGTGCTGATTCCAGATCTTGATGATGCAACCTTGTCATGCTTGACCATTTTGAGATAGGGAAGAGGTAAATTAACAGGGGCAAATTTTGTAATTGTCTCACACAGGGTTAAAAGGTATATAGACATGTTCATCTGGTTCTAAGGATTAAAATATATAGTTTCCTATATCTATAACCTTTTGTGTTTGCATGACTGACCAAAAACTTTTCAAGGTCATCATAGGGTAAACATTTTGTTTTTCTTTCAAATTTGTTCAACTTGTTCGTATGGGAATGTTACAACAGGAAATATACATTTACTGAATGTTAATCAGTTCAAATATATCTAAAAGAGGCCAGAGTGCTGATCACCGATAGACGATGTAGGCCTCAACAATATTTTCCCCTTAATTTTATTTTACCACCAATTTTACCAATAACATGTATTTGCATTAGTATCTATAAGCATGCAGAATTTGGGCCCATTTTGAGGGAAATCTGTGCATTATATTTTTTTTACCCAGGGTAGCCTTGAACCATTTTAAGCCTATGTTAAAAATAATTGTCCTAGATATAGCAAACTATACCTTTTTTAATCCTTAGATATAGATGAATATGTCCATACACCCTTTAATCCTGTATGAAACGTTCATAGATTTGACCCTGTTAATTTACCCACTTCCATATCTCAAAATGATTAAGGATGCAAAAGTTGCATTATGAAGATTTGGAATCAGCGGGTCAATGGTGCCTAGAAACCACCAAAACATTTCGTGCAGACTTTTTTGAAAGGTCATATGCAAGGTCTACGGTTCTACCACTGGACTGTAACATTTGTTTTTTTTTCCAGGCTTGCCCGGGCAAGATCTTGCCTCAAGATTAATGCTCTAGATTATCATCTCATGTCACTTTATTATGGTACGGTAAGCCCACGTTTTAAAAATTCAATTGAAATCAGTTTTTTTTAATAAGTGTGTGCCATTTACCGGTTAAAATTTCCCGCTTGTTTATCCGTATGTTATTTTCATGTTTACTCTTAAATTTTGTCCAAACAATAAATTGAATACTAAATTTATATCATCTCCATCTATATATATATATATATATATATATATATATATATATATAACAAGGAAGCAAAAGCGATTGCACACTCAGCAGACTTGTCTTGTCTTGAGCCAGGGCACACTAAGATCAACTGCCCCAACTGGACACTTACGACCCACTTGTTTCAATTGTGAGGCGCTTGCAGGACACCTATCTAATGCATGTCCCACCGGAAAGCAGCCTAAAGGCCGCGGCAATGAGAGACTGTATGGAGCTCAAGGTCATCCACAGCTGACACGTCAAATTCTGCACAGGGTTCGTCCTTGATCATTTATTGCATATCTGCCATTTTTGATTTTTGACCAATTTCCCTATATTTTGTGGATTTTGAAACAAAGACAAACTTTTTCTTCAATTTTTTGAGTTTAAATTAATTCTTATCCGATTATCTTTCATATCAAACATGTCAATGGCTTGTCTTCTACTTAGCCTAAATTTCTTCTGATGACTATGTTGGTATACACCTGAAAGACAATAGCTTCACGGCCGCCAACTTGGATTTCCCTCCAAATTTTCATTAATTTGCAAGCTTTGTTGCATTTTGAAACCATGGACGAATTTTTTCTTCGAAATTTTCAGCCCACAAGTAATTCTATGACAATTATCTTTCATATACTACAAGTTAAATGCTTGTCTTGATCGAGCTGTCTATGGACACAAAACCCTGTGTCTGGGCCACAACACAACCACCAACAAGATCAGAGTCTGCTGTAGAATCACTTCACGTAATATACAAACTACTTTTTGCGTTGAAATCCATTCTATATAAACCCAAATCGGTAAACCCTGAGGTTAAAGGTAACGCAGATGACCAAGAAAGAGCAAGAACAGAGCAAGATTGCATTTTTTTGTCTTCCAGCACTGTCATAGTAAATTATACAAGGAGCGGTGTGCAATTATGCTCAATGTTATGATATTTTAGGCAGTATTTTCAAACCTATAAATACCTGGCAGCATCTCTCCAATTTTGTGGGCCGCCAGCATAGCTGGCAGGACCACTTTGCAATCCGTTGTGCGTGTGTGTGTGTATGTGTGTTTGTGTCACTAAAAAGTTAATTTTTTTATGGAGCGGCCCACAGCTTATATTTTTTAATATAGTGAGCGCGAAAGCCGAGAACCGCAAAATTCTAGGGGTTTTTTGCATAAAGGAAGACACATCCTTCATTGAATGATAGCCGTTTACACTGATGTACAATGTTCTTTGCGATGCTTGGGGTAACAAGCATCAACTGGAAAACGATTCACATGGTGAAGAAATAATTCAATATGCGTGTCGACATTAGATTATTGGCTCGAGCCATTGTTGATAGAAAACAACATTAATGATTGTGATATATTAAAGGTGCGTGTTCCGATCGTCTTTGGGACCCCCCTGATTTACCCGCGAGTAGTATCGATTTTGCTATCAGAATGATTTTCCTCATAGTCAGGTTCACTATGTTCAAATATTACTATTCGTTGGCTTTTTATGGAGCTTTGCTAATTTTTGCATTTTTCTAAAGTTCAGCTGTCACATCAGACCCGGAAGTAAATTCACTTCCGGGTCTGTTGTTTCGAGGTCTGATGTTTCGAAACACCCGGGGAAGATGTTTCGAAACATCAGACCTCGAAACAACAAACCTCGAAACAACAAACCTCAGACCAGGGAGTGAATTCCGGGTCTGATGTTTCGAGGTCTGATGTTTCGAACATCCCCCCGGGTGTTTCGAAATACCAGACCTCGAAACATCAGACCTCAGACCCGGAAGGGACTTAAAAAGTCCTGTACTAAAAGGCAGATACACGCTTCCCCTAAAACATGGGAGACTGGCCCTGGACTTGTTGACTAGTTACCCGTCTGTTTGAGAAGTTCCGGAAGTAAAAGGTTGACTTCGGCAAAAAAATCACTTCCGGGTCTGAGGTTTCGAGACACCCCCCGGTGTTTCGAAACATCATGAGTACTGAACACTTTAAAATGCATTTCTTTAAGTAGTATTCACCTCAGCTTTGTGGGCGTTTCGAAACATCAGACCTCGAAACAGCAGACCCGGAAGTGAATTTACTTCCGGGTTTGATGTTTCGTGATCTGAGGTCTGTTGTTTCGAGGTCTGAAAGCTGAGGTGAATACTACTTAAAGAAATACATTTTGAGTGTTCAGTACTCATGCCTATTGACTATTCAGTAAGCCTAATTTGATAGTCGGATTCATCCCGTTAAATCCAGCCGCAGATGAGGGGACTATGTAGACTGGTGAGAACAATCGGTAATCGAAGAAAAACTCAGTAAAGGAGGCTAAAAGCTGTTAAAATGATTTTGAGTTTAAATAAAGCATCTTGCAGTTAAATATACTTTTTAAGGTACTTATTGTAATGCAATATGAAATTATCCCCCCAATGCTTCTTTCAAAGATTTCAACAATTGAAACATTTTGATCATCTAGAAACATCAAGTCTTAATTTCTAGAAACATCAAGCCTGAATTTCTAGAAACACCTTTATAGATGAAAATGCCAGCTGTTTTTTTTAATAAATGATTCAGTGAGTGAGGTTGTAGTTTAAATATCTTATTTCATTGATCTCTTCTATCAACAATCCCTGATTTTTATCGGAAGCTTTAAAGGACATAATTCTTTTCCTTACCATGATATTGGCCACACACGGGTGTTGATCCAAAACATTTTCCAAGTCAGCAGGCGCAATATTTATTCCTTCCTTGATTATCCGTTCCTGTTATAAAATATTAATGCATACAAATATTATCACATGATTTTTTCCAGTTAATCACTACATTCCACGGCGATTTAGCGTTTAGGATAAAGTTTGGGGGTTAGGTTAGAATTAGGCCTACTAGTGTAATATATTTCGTGATATTTATATGAAAGCAAGATCACGCCTTTTATTTTTGAATTATCGAAACACATCAGCTTCTGTAATTTGTTTTCGCAAAGGGATGAAATAAAACCTCATTTTTCATCACAAAACAATATAAAACACTTTTTATGTAAATAATGGATGGTAATATCACTTGTTAGTGGACCAACTATGAAACATATTTTAAGATAACAAAAGAACCTCACTTTTGTTACAAGTCCGATAGCTGGTCGTGATGAACTTAGTTAAGATGGAACTTACCTTATTATTTCTTACTTTGTGACAAGATTTTCTATTCATTTAAAAAAAATAATAACTATAACGAAAAGTGTAATCACGCTAATTTGACTTACGTGAACAAATTCCTGAAACTAACCGATTTTCTTCCAACGATTCTAAGGTATCCATTTTCATCCAATGTCCCAAGATCTCTGTGTAATAAAGAGTTGTATAATGTTTTTAGCAAAAGCGAATTAGTATTCGAGAATTCTGTTTAAAGTTGAGATAGGTTGACAACTTGACAAACACTTAGTCGGGCTCTCAGTTGTGCCCAGATGGGAAATGGTGTTCACTTTATGTTTGAAGCGGTTTCTAGACCAAAATTTTGCGTAGATTACGAAAATACAGGTCGAGTTTTGATAAAATGTGCCCAAAGTGTATTTCCCGGGGGTGCTCCTACAATGGGGTCCGAAATTAGGTTGAGTGTTTTCCAAGTCCAAGTATGGTGATATTAGTATCAAATTATATGTTTTGAGGCATGACAAAGTCAATGTGATACCTTTAACAATCCAATACGGCTGCCTTCTACCTCAAAATCCAAAATGGCGGCCAAAAGGGCGCATTTTAATAAGTAATGTAGGCCCCCTATTCCAAGTCCAAATCCAATGATATTTTAGTTTATACATATGTTTTTGAACACGAAAAATCCTATGAGCTACTTTTCAAAATCGAATATGGCTGCCTTCTACCTCAAAATCCAAAATGGCGGCCAAAAAGGGCATATTTTAATAATTAATGTAGGCCTCCCTAGCCCATATTCAAATTCAATGATATTTTAGTTTATACATATGTTTTTGATCACGAAAAAGCCGATGAGCTACTTTCCAAAATCCAATATGGCTGCCTTCTACCTCAAAATCCAAAATGGCGGCCATAAGGGCGTATTTTAATAAATAATGCAGGCCCCTATTCTCCAAGTCAAAATTCAATGATATTTTACTTTATACATATGTTTTTGAAGACGAAAAAGCCAATGAGATACTTTTCAAAATTCAAAATGGCTGCCTTTAGCTGAGAAATCAAAATAAAAAAAAAAAAAAAAAAAATTTTGTTACAAGTCCGATAGCTGGTCGTGATGAACTTAGTTAAGATGGAACTTACCTTATTATTTCTTACTTTGTGACAAGATTTTCTATTCATTTAAAAAAAATAATAACTATAACGAAACGTGTAATCACGCTAATTTGACTTACGTGAACAAATTCCTGAAACTAACCGATTTTCTTCCAACGATTCTAAGGTATCCATTTTCATCCAATGTCCCAAGATCTCTGTGTAATAAGGAGTTGTATAATGTTTTTAGCAAAAGCGAATTAGTATTCGAGAATTCTGTTTAAAGTTGAGATAGGTTGACAACTTGACAAACACTCCTTAATTCATTTACCGCTTTTGTCCATCACTTCTGATATTAAGATCTCGAGTCTTCCATTGACCATGTGTAATAAAGGATTGACTCCAAACCCAGGATAAGCAATTCTAGAAAAAAGTGTGGCTACCTCCCTTTTGAAAAAGGTGAGTGAAGTTTCTCTGAAGGGTTATTAAGTAATTGGTACAAACTATTTTGTTAAATACGTGTACACTGAGTGGTATGAATGGTGTATCATTTGGTGTATTGGAACTATCACTTGGTCATCTGGTATTTGTAGACTACTGCATTACTTGGATTTATCTTTGATTTATGTATTTATATCAAATTTGATATAGTATGATTGTTATTATGTTTCTGTGATATTTTCCCTTTTACATATAAGAAATTTAAAAAAAATCTTAATTCATTTTAGAAAATCGTACCCAGTGTGATACCATCCAGAGGGACGTTTTACTTCCTTAGTTTTGTCTTCATCTCCCCAGTAATAAAGGAACAATGTGTCACTTCGGTAGCAAATCTCTCCTGGTGTATTAATTGGTACAATTTGCTCGTCAGGTCCAATTATCTTAAGCTATTAAAACAAAAAATACTTTGTGGTTGAACAAAGTCTGATTCCTTTCAAAGGATACAAACGTAAGTAAAAGATCTTTAACAAATCCAACAGGAAAATCTGCTTCTTATTCTATAGATATCGTAAGCATACTGCATTGCGATTGCTTACTTTCTTCATTATTTTTAGTTAAAATGCATTCAAGATCCCTGCTTATACTTAACCTATAGTTAGTGCTCATACTTTGTTATATGATAAGAGCAGAAATCCATTGCCAAAAATGTCAATTAAAAAAAAAGAATTGTAACCAATGTGATCTACTCCAGGTAGAATGAATATCAGTTAGGTTTTATAGTAGAATCACTACCCTTCATAGACAACCTGTTCTAATTTCAAAGACGACATCCTTAGCTTAGCACTAAACTGCATAAAGGATCTGCACTCCCGTTAGTATGGGGCGGTTCCTAATTAAAAACTACTCTCCCAACAAATTGTAGAAGGCTTCAAAGACATAACAATAAAGAAAAAACTAAAGAAAGGTTAGTAAGAAAACTAGGAACAAAACGTTGATTTTAATGTGTCAAAATGAAGGAAAATGAAACTAATTATTTTCTGAGTTTCTACTGCATTGATTCATCCAGACTTGTGCTGATTGTTTTTTAATTGGTAAAGCATGTAATATATATAAATATAAATATCGCAGGCCATTTTGTATTTTACAATTACTTGTTTGTTAACGCGTAATTCTTAAACGTGTTGTTTGAGTGTTTGAGCACCGTTTTTTCGGTTCACATGGGAGTCATATTGGTAAGCATTTTAAGAGAGTTTTAACTGTGTTTTAGTGGGTACATGGCTTTGTATCATTTTGTCTTCATTTGTGTTCTTTTTGCGTACTGGATGAACCTCGAAAGTTGATGAGCACTAATGTTTTAAAAGTGCATTTCTAATATAGTTTGATTGTCTAACATTTATGGGTAGATTGTGTTCTGATGTATGCCTGCGTGGTTGTTTTTAAGATTGCCTTCACAAGGGAGAGTTTATCTGTTATTTACCTTACCTACTGGATATGTACATATTTCCCAGATTGTTTACATATCTTTTGTTCAAAGTAATATTAAAATCTATATTAGTTTAAATACTTCTCATTAATTAGTTTGCAAACAACCTATATTTGGTTTTATCATATTGATTAGATTGCGTTTACCTCACTTCCTTTTGTTGGGCGATATGCCGGTGTATCGAAAATTTCCATGGGATCTGTTGGTGATTGGAGTGCCATGAATCCCTCAGTTCCGCCACATCTTATCTATTAACATTAATCAGATGCAACTACTGTAATACCATAAATAAGTATATTGATAATTCTTATATGGTAAATTTAAAATTGTAACACAAAAGTAAAGGACTTTTGTTATAGTGTTTTGGTATACTAAAGGAATATGAAAACTTCAAACTCACTGAATAATTATAAATCAGAGTTATAAAGAGTTATAAATCAGAATTTTACCCCTTATTTTAACAAATTCCCACATTCCCAGAGGTTGAACCCAAAAATTCTGATTCAACACCCTTCAAACTATAGAAAGACATCTTCAAATCTTCTTCCCCAAACTTCTAGAATTGGATTCTGATTTATAACCCTACTAGAAAGGGAAATACATAAATGAACTGGTCTCCTCAATAGCGTATATATCTTGTGAGGTAGAGTAATTTGGTATTTCTAGAACTATATAAGATATGGTATTTCTAGATAATCTCATTCAACCGTTGTCAATTGGGGTAGACGTTTCATATAGAAGTCCCATTGATGCAAATGAGGTATTGCTATTCATTCCGCCAAGCGCTACTGCACAACGCCCTACAGCGCATGGCGGAATCAATTGTAATACCTCATTTGCATCAATGGGACTTCTATATGAAACGTCTACCTAAATTGGGCGGAGTTATAAACATCATTCCATGCAATAATTGCAACCTTGCTTAAATAATTCAAACCGGGAGGAAATTAGAGCTTAGACTGAAAAAGTACAACAGCTCTTAGAAATGAACAGAAAGGGCGACAGTAAGAATGTTCCAAAACTGATATCTTTAGCAATGAACAGAAAAGGCGACAGTAAGAAGTCCAAAAACTGATATTTGTAGAAACGCCAGATCTCATCACCTCACAACTTGTACTCGTTGATGAAGAGAAAAGGTTCTAAACTTCTATAATTAAACTTTGTCTCGCACGTATGAACTTTTAATTTAATGTACATTGGTATAATGTGGTTACAAAAGTATTCCAGCAGGACTTGTGTTGAGTTGAGGTAACAAATTACGAACTACAGACTTCCCAATAAAAAACTCTACAAACAAACAAGTTTTGGCAAAAACCTAGGTAAGTCATCTCAAAATGGAAGGTAGTATCTTCTCTTCTTAGGAATTTGGGTTCAAGCTTCATGAATTTTTTAGATGGTGTAATTCGGGGGTCTGGTTCGGATTATGGCTTATTATATGAGACACTTGAAAACAACACTTTGGTCCAGTTTCGGCTATCCCGGATTTAATTCAACACAGTTGCAATTTTGAAATCAAACTTCAGGACATTCTTCATTGTCTGTATATTGAAAAAGTAAAATAAAAAAAATAAGTACAACATGCTACTCACGTGAATCTAACATAATAATATACTTTATAATGTCACAATTGCCAAGAAAATACATATTCATTCCCTAAACAAGCGTGGTTGTCTCGGCCTTACTCCAGGTTTCAGCACCATTAAAAACACCTCGTTGAAAGTCACGGAGGACTTTGAACCCAAACAATCCTTCCTTATTGTTCTTGTTCAACCTGGTTTCGTCATGATGTTCTCCTTGGCATCTTGGAGGCTATGGGGAATAGGGGAAGGGTAATTTGACCCTACACATTAGAGCGTTATCTGCACAATTTGTCCCCCAACAGTCCCAAAAGAGACATGTGAATGTTCAATAGTTTGCAGCAGTCAAAATTCCAAAATTTACATGCATTTCGCTTAGGAAACGGGTCTTCTAACAAATAACGTCAAAAATGCTCAACAGAAATGCAAAGTTTATATTTTTTATAATTTTAGTTGTATAGTTTTTGGGGGACAGTCTGTATATCAGAGAATGGTGATTTATTATTTTTTCGCTATCAGTACGATCGTGTGTAATCAGTAATTTGTCAAAATTTCTTTTGTATTACTATAGAATAGAGTATATTTACAATGACGTGTTTGGCTATCGTCTTTGCCCTGTGTCGCAATGGACTGTGGATTTAAAAACTACGGCAAGTACACCTGTTAAAGGAAAGATGTAACTTTTGTCAAGCTCAGTTTGATTACATTCATAAAATATATGTACATTACATCACGGAATTCCCGAAAAAAATAATACAATTTGATGTAATAATAATAGAGGCATTTTTAATGTTGCTTTTTGGACATCGGAAGAAAACGGGCGGATTTTTCGCCACGGTTTCATTGATCATAAGCGCCCCACAACTCGGACGTCAAAGTGATGACCAAAAGATCGTGTTGACTCGAATTGTTATTGCTCTGACACTGTAATATGGATGGATTAATGACAATTAATAATAACAATGAGGCAAAAAAAGTTACAAAAAAGTTACAGAATGACATATTTTTTGTTTCATTATCTTGGTTTATTATTATTGCATAGTGGCAACACTGCGATATGATGGTTACAAACGCCGTAAATTATGGATGGTCATCACTTTGACGGCACCATTTGCCTGCGATGTGGATTTGTCGGAATCGTTTTCGAGTAAAGCTATTTGGGGGGAAATTAAAAAGGGGCCAAAAAATATCCAACAAATGTGGACAATTTTCACACTTATTGATTTATATGTAGTCTACGTTACTTAAGCTTGTCAATATACCACATTTTCAAATGATTCAGAATCATGACATATTTCCTTTTAATAAAAAGAGTAACACATTTAATATATAGGGTTTTTTGTGGGCCGAGGAAGGCCACTAGCGTTCAGCTGTCATGATGATGTATGATGGATGATGATGTTGCTTAGTATTGCTTGTCCCTCGTCAACCATAAATGTAACCTAAAAGGTATGCTTAGAGGTTAAGGCGGTTCCCTAAGAATATAGAGAGCACGAAAGCCGAGAACCGCGAAATTCTAGTTGTTTTTTTATTGCCCCATTGTCACACAATGTGGAATATTTCTTTCAATTTGCTCCAAATGATCGTCAGGCCCTTTTGAGAATGATATATTTTTCACATAAAACTAAATACCCAAAAATAGGATATTAAAAACAACAAAGGTCACCAGACCGGTACAGTAACCTGACGTGAGAATCACTCCGGGCGTGTTGTTTTTCTTGTGTTAAACAATATTTCCGTCGTCTGATGAATAATATAATGACTCCGGAGTCATAAAAAATCGTTCGATTTTACCCACAGGGTGCCTAAATTTGGCTTAATCATTTAGGTGAGGGCTAATGTATAAAAGCTTTACAACCATGCCAAAATTATCAAAGTTGCAAAATCTTGAGAGCGCACTATTGAAAAACGTGCCAGTGTCGCTTTAAAAGCCGCACTGGCACATTTTCAGAAAATACGAAATTCCTTCAATTGCTGGCAAATGTAGTCTAAGCCATTGGAAAATAGATATATATAATATATTTATTTAAAATAACTACCCTAAATAGATATGGACATTAACCCCCCCCCCCCGTCTTACCAAGCCTTTTTTGTAACACGGTTTACCAAGGGGGGGGGGGGGTGGTACCACCCCCCCTCGAGAATTTTTTTATAAAGCACCGAAGTTTAGAAAGCACCCGATGATTATGTTTTAAACCAGTTGGATAGCTATTGTCCTCCTCTTTCAGTGATACCAAAAATAATACCCAACATACCTAGTATGGTGTCACAATGGACGTCATCAAGTCCGCGAGTCGGCAAAATTGGCATTTTCCATAGAAAATAGGCGAAAATCCAATTTGCGACTAAAAAAAAAACGTAGGAATTTCGGATTTATGCGGTTTTTTTCAGCTCTAAATGAGTGGCAATTGGCTCGTTTTACATAAATAAAGAGTTTTGAGCCTACGGTGAGAATATTTTCAAAAAATCCCCATAAAATATCTTGTGGTGGCAAACACCCACCCCCCCTTACCTTTCGACTTCTTTGACGCATCCCAACCCCGAGTGAAAGGTTGCTACCTTCACATTTTTTTCGAAAATGCCGGAAGGATGAGAGAACGATTACTAGAGCTTTTAAAAATTTTTTAGCGTTTTAGCGCACGGGAGTGAGATCGGTAGGGGGGGGGGGTTCGGTTGGGTACACCACCCCCCCCCCTACCGAACTTCACCTACCCTTGGTTAGACGAGGGTTATAAAGGCTAAACACATCCAGGGGTAATTGTAGGGCTGCGTTTTAAGTTTGTCCTAACTTTTATCATAAATGTGTATTTACATTAATATCATAGGACTTTCTTCGTACTCATTAATATTAAACCCACAAAGTCACAGACCGGTCAAACAGGGTCCATGCTGTGGAAGTAAATTCTGGCGTGTGTTTTCTTGTGTTAAACGCCAAAACCGCGTCGTTGTTTAATTAAATGTGCCGGAGTCACTAAAGTGTTATGAGTCCTAGGAACGGGCAAAGGTCAGAAAACTTCAAACACAAATAAATTGAGCCTTGTGAACAATTGATCTGAATTTTATATAATATAAAACGATTTTAAGATTTGTAATTGGTCAAGAATTTGGTATGTCCAAAGTACAAGTATCTATATAATTCAAAGTACAATATCTATTAACAATTCAAAATTACATTAACAATCTAAGCTTACTCAGAGTTCATTTGTCGCCAACTAAGTTAGCGTTGCAGTTCAAACGATAATATGTCCGCAAGCGACGACTCCAAATGACAGCATGCAAAGTCACGCTTATAACTCCTCGGGTAGGTTAATATTCCATTGGAATCTTCTCAGTCCTGAAGTAACTTTTGTCCAGCAGAGTACAAGACGACGGGGCTTTCCCTCGACGACGCTAATGTTCCACAATAATAAAATCCAGGTAAAATATACCACCATCAGTCTGTCGCTATGTCCTCATAATAGGACCACAATTGGAATCCCTTTTAACAATATACACGCAAACATGAAGCTCTTATGGCTGTAAAATAACAAATACAAGCACAGACAATTTAGAACTAGCAGCGCCGGCGGCATCCAAAAATAGGTAATCCTGGCACTAGATGTCGAACCAAATCTACCATTATTGTAGAGTAAAACGAGCTCTATGTTAGCTCCAGAACTCTAGTTTAGCTCCTGATTTCAACTGCTGGCTCAGTCCTTCAGTCACAAGTACTATTTAACTTCTCAGACCTAGATTTCCCTTCTAACAATAATCATTACATCATCATCATGCATAAACATAACCTGAATCACATCACTTTCCATATATAACTTATTGGGGAATTCCCAGATCTTACAAGTTCTGATCTCAAAGCATATACAAGTTGACTCGTTTCTAAGTTTAGCATCTTGGGGAATTCCCCACTTCCCTATTGTGCATGTACTAACAGGTGCATTTTGCCTAAAACTCTAGGAATCCCTTTTCTCTCTTTGATAGTAACAATTTCTTTTCGTGAAGAAATCTTTTCTCAAATCAATTGAGAAATAATCTTTTTTAAAAGTTTAATCAGAAAAATGGAGGCCATATAACATTATAAAAACCATCCTGTTTACCCATAATGCGTGCTGATTTGGTCTATGTATAGAAATGCTTATGCAACCGTGCAAAAATATCAATTTTGGAAAATCTAGAGAGTGGGCTATTTTTCAAATGTGCCAGTGTCTCTTTAAAGTATTATTTTAATCCGATATATTTCTTTTGATTCTCAGGAATTCCAGATAAATAACAGATATTTGTTTTAGTTTTAGTGAACCAGTCAACAAAACATTTGAAAATACTACTTCGATGACGGGCGGGAGCATAAATTGTTTCATTATTAACCAATCACAACTAGCGTTTTATCACCAATTAAATGCGTTCTTGTTATATAGGCGAAGTAAATTTGTTTGAATGTCAATATAAGGGCCACAATTTCAGTGCCACCACCACCATAATCATCATCGTCATCGTCGTCATCGTCATCATCGTCATCGTCGTCATCGTCATCATCGTCATCGTCGTCATCGTCATCATCGTCATCACCATCATCATCATCGTGTCGTCGTATAATTGATCGTTATTGTCATCAGCGACGACGTCGTCGTAGGCTTGGTCGCCATCATCATCCGGCAGTCATAATTAATAATGTATATATATTTTACGTAAATAATTCCTCTCACCAATCGATGTATTGTGACCAACAAGCGTGATCATGTTTTAGGATTGTGCATGCATAGGTTGTTGTTTGTGTGTGTGTAGGTGTAGTGTAGGTGTGTTCATGTGCATACGTGTTTTACGTGTGAGACAATAAACACTTTCCCTACATAATAGAGAGATGAGAAATCGTATTCATCCTTGTTTGCCAATCCACGATATCATTAACGGGATGAATCAGCATCCCAGCTCCCGTGACTCTGAAAGTGAGAAGAAAATAGGGTTTACATTTAGACGCGTTATTTGTCCTCTGAGCGTGCATATTATATGTTTAGAAAATCGAAACAGTGCAGTGCGAACTGATATATTATCATCCGATGTTATGCTTACCGTTCATCTTGAAATGTCTTTGCCAAGAGTATTTTATCGTACGTGGGTCCCACGATAATTGTCGTACTGTCTGTTAAAATAGGAGAAAGTGCACCCACTTGAGCGCCCATTCCACCGAAAGACATGATTAGTGCATATCTGGACATCTGATCAAAACATATTAACAACATTAATAATTGTATATAATGTGTATTTGCTATGTTGTATATCGCATAACACGTTATACAACAGCGCGAATTTTAAATAGCACATGGTTAGACTAGATGGTTTTAATTCATTGTTAGGGTTGCTATAAATCCGTTTTCTATGAAACCATTCGATATGTGGTCAATAATTATTTTGTAGTGTATATTGTTTAATATTATTCGTTGTACGGGTTCTCCTTTAACAAAGTTTTAACAAAGTCCAAATATTAATATATTTTATACCCTGCTGTCAAGGCTCTCAAATATAATAAACTTACCCATGGTATTGGTCGGCCTTCTGCATCCTCTGATACGTCATAAACTGATTTCATAAAACCCGACAATGTCTTGCTGGAATGAGTGACACCTTTTGGAAAACCTGTAGAACCCTGTTAAATGAGTCCAATGCCATATTTCCTTTAAAGCTTTTACCACCCGGCTTTTATATTGGTATCATCTTACAATGCCCGTATTTATGCTCCAGGAGCATACGGTCCTGCACCATATGGTCCTGGAGCATATGCTCCTGTAGCATAAATAATCTGGAAAAATATTCTGTCAAATATGCTCAAGGAGCAGATTTGACTATGCTCCTGGAGCATAATCAATCTGAAAACATATTTTAAGTCAAATAAGCTCCAGGAAGACGTTTGAATATGCTCCTGGAGCATGTTTGAATGCGCTATGCTCCAGGAGCACATGTAAATATGCTCCTGGGGCAGTAGAGAAATAATCACAAGTCAAACACTGCTCCAGGAGCATATTTGCCATATGCTCCTGGAGCATGTGCATTCAAAGACTTGTAGTATTTCTCCAGATTATTTATACTCCAGGACCATATGATCCTGGACCATATATAAGATATAAACAAATACGCCATTGAAAATTAAATGCAATGATTATACGTTTTTAGCTCCAAACCATAATTCGGGCTATATTCACCGAGGTAGAATGTTGGTATTTATTTGACAGGACATAGCGCTGTTCGCTGTACATTAGTAAAAATTTCCAAATTTCATTGTACTTTTAATGATGTACTGTACTTAAAGGTGCAACGAGAGATTTTTGAGGCACACAAAAATTGTGTCAGAATAGTAATTTTATATAAACTAGACACTAAATAGATTTCTTAACTAGTATTTGGATACAGAAATGCCTTAAAAGAGAGAAAAAAGATGATTCTGATTTGCCTATATATTTCAATATAAAGCATAGGCTGAATTTTGTATTTGCTCCTATATGAAATTAGAAATTTCAAAATTTCTGTACCAAAGAAACATTTCTCAGCTTAATCCTTTCAGGTGGGATTATTTTGGATGGAAAGCTTTACATCAGGGCAAAAATCAGCACTTTTGATTTTTTTTAGGGACACCTCATATGTGGTGCAGTGGATCAGCGCTCGCCTCATAAGCATAAGATTGTGGGTTCGAGCCCCGCTGTCGCCAATGTGCTGTGCACTTGGGCAAGGCACTTTACCTCGCTTGCCTCTCTCCACCCAGGAGTATAAATGGGTACCAGCATATGCTGGGAATGCGAAACAGACTCGCTGTGCGGGAGGAGTGGCGAACCCCCCACAGCAACATTACATGAGGGAGTCTGGCCCAAACGCCAATGACAGAGAGATGGCCACTCCGCCTGCGGGCGCACCATTTGCATTTTTGATATGTGAAATCTCCCGTTGCACCTTTAAATCAGCTTATATTTGGATTTTTACTCGTAATCATTCAATTTAACAATGTAATATGTTTTTATCTACGGAATTAAATAAGAACGATCAATCAAACAAGTGTTTCCTTGACAAATTTATAAAACCCCTTTTTGCTCATTTTTTTCTTGATTGCAAGTAAAACATAAAACAACTGATTAAATTAATGCCCTCTTTATGTATACTTATTTTTTATTTTTTATACTTGTGTTAGAGAAAAGAATACGACCCCTCCCCGTTTGCCATTTTAATATTAAAAAAAAATATTGACCGGTGTAATGAATCAATCAGTGTACTACCTATTGTATTGTCCATAGTTTATTGCACGCATTATTTATTCAATACCTTTGTCTAGAAGATCACAATTTATTCCGTATATGTTGACATTGTCGCTAGGACACTCTCTCGACACCAAATCACAAGTACTTTAAAATCAAGTAGGATTATAGACACATGATATCGATAATAATACACAGGACCTGGCAGCATAAGCAGAGAGAATTTTAGGTAGACGTTTCATATAGAAGTCCCATGGATGCAAATGAGGTATTGTCATTCCTTCCGTCATCAAGCCCTACTGCACAACATCATACAGCGCATCTATGGGATTATGAAACGTCTACCGAATAAGAAATCGATTTTTATTATACCACCCCCCCCCCAAGAACGGGAAAGAGCCTTATTATACTGATGTGTATTGATAATATCTATCTACCCTGTTAGTGGCCTCCCCGTTCTTGGTGAGGAAATCTTAGCAGGGGACTGTAGTGAAAGACCCGGGTGAAAGAGTGTGCGCTTCCGGATAAAATTATGAATTTTTGCACACAAGTACTTTAGGCATTGATAACCCATAAAATTGATGGAAGCACTTGCTAACCCCCCTTAATGGACCCCAGCTTGGGGTTTAGGGTTATACAGGGGGTCAAAATTTTATGTTCCGATTGTGTAATTTGTGTTGAAAAGTACACCATGACGTTTGTCTCGTTACAAGGATTCCAACAAGGTATAGTTTACACTATCTATGGCTTGTAGTTTCTGAGTTACGGGGTAAAAACTGTAAAAATAGTGAAAAAAGTCAATTTTGGTGTGCACATGGGTCAAAAGTTACAAGTTGCTTTGATTCAGGTAACATGTGGTGCAAATTGTTTCCCTAGCTTAAAGGTTTGAAATAAGGAATTGTTTTCCCTATCTGTTATGCTTAGTTTTCAAGTTATCCAACAAATAGGTCACAGGTCAGTAGAATCCAATAGCTACTAATAGCTCTTGACTTGTTCGCTATTTTGGTTAATAACCGAACACTTAAGATAGTCAAAAACTATTCCTATATTTCATTCTATGAGCTAACCAACAACTTGAACCACGTTTTACATAAATTGGAGCAACTTTTGATTTTTGACCCCTGTACAAACAAAAATGGACTTTTCCCACCATTTTTACAGTTTTCAAAACTATAAGGCATAGGTAGTATAAACTATACCTTTTTGGAATCCTTGTAACCAGACAAACATCATGGTGTGCTTTTCAACACAATCGGAACATTTTAATTTTTTACCCCTGTGTAACCTTAAACTCAAGCTGGGGGCCATGAAAGGGATGTGGCAAGTGCTTCCATCAATTTTGTTGATTATCAATGCATAAAGTATTTGTGTGCCAAAATTCACAGTTTTACCCAGATTTGCACACTCACATTAGATCTCCGCACTACAGTTCCCACTATCTGTCCGTCGAGGGTGCATGAAATAGAAAAGAAGAGCATAAACAATATAATCCAAAGCATAATAGCTGTGTGCTTACTCTACCAGAATAAAGTACACTCACTTGTATTTTTATTCATGAACAAAACTTTGCACAAGAATTAGTATTATGTAATAATCCAACAGATTTTCCCTGAGCTCTGAACAATAGCCAAATTATTCTGTAACTCAATGAAAGACCTGTTGCATAATATCATGAATATAAATCTCAAGTGTAATTTGAAGTAGTATGAATTATTTATAGTTGTGGGTTTGCTACTTAGAATTCAAACCCCTTCCAATTTCGATATTTTCATTTTCAATTTTAGAGGAAAGCATGAATACCTCATGAAAAAGTCTTATATACACGCCATATTGCAAAATGACAAATCATTAGCCTAGTTACCACTATTGAGGGCGCTTCTCTCTGCTTATCCTGCCAGTTCCTTTGAGTTGGTAAATTGGTGGGAAGAGTTATACGCAATTTATAAATTCTGAATGAATGACGTATTAGGGCCGTGATGACTGGTGTGACAGAAAACAATATTAAAAATTACGATCAGACAGATACATAAAACACAACGAACAGAAATGGAATCTAGACATGCATAATACAAGATAGAAATAGGAGCAGGAAACCTTACCGATGTAAAGAAAACCCCTACTATATCGTCGATGTCCAGATTACTGCATGCCTCCATCACCTTCGCTTTATCTTCATCTTTGCCCATATTCATAATCTCACTTTTTGAAAAGGCTCCACTTAAAAGCAGAACAATACAAATGGAATGGAAAAAATAGAGATTAACATTGCAATCGTTTGTTAATAATCAGCTACATGTTTTTGAAATCATTTAGGAAGGCTTGACTCTCAATTCTAACAAAGGTACGTTTGGTTATTTTCAAGTACTAGACCTGTGTTTTTTAAAGTTCTGAGGCAACTTTAAGAATAGCCGAACAAATCTATTTTCTCGATTGATTGTGTTTGTGTGTTGTAATACCATGAATACAGCGTCTCATAGGCTGCTGTCTTGTAATTTCTGAAATAATGTACAAGTTCATTAATTAATTTCATAAATAGACGATTGAATCAACATGTCCACATTTTCCCTAAATCAGAGATTCTCAAGTGGTGACCCACGGGCCACATCAGGCTCGCCAACTGATGTTTCGCCCACCAAACAGCCCAAAGCATGATGATGTGAAGAAAGATGTGAAAATAAAGTGTATTTGCCACAATTTGGCCCTCAAGCATATCTTCGGAAAGTATTTTGCGCTCTATTGCCCGCAGGCAAATCTACTTTAGAAACCCCTGCCCTAAATAGTGTAGATATTGTACCAAGCGTTTCGAAGCAAATCCGAAGAAAACAACACTTCTTTTGAGTCACATTAAAACGAAAGTGAAACAAACTCTCGATTGTAGGGTTTATTTGATATTTGTTCTATCATTAACTAGTTTGATTTTAGTTAAAATAGGTATTGGCAAACCTGGTTTTCTTGCTTCCCGCTGTGATCACATATTTTAATGATGGCAGTCTGCAAAAAATATAACAATCCCATATTATTTTCTAATCACATCCACAATCACACATCGCCCCATGAATATAATGTATACAGGGTGTCCACAAAAAGGAAGCAAGGCAAAATGACCCTCACTGGAGGTGAACAAATTTGAATTCCGTTTACAGCATCCGATTTGGTTTTGCACTCCAGAGATATGGCTAATTATCTAAGAGAGGGTAAAATTCCAATTGTGCCACTTTTCACAGGACACGTTATTGATTCGAAGGAATTCATCCATCGCACAATTATAATGCTTGATCCTTTTCCTTGTTATTTCATATCAGTATTTCCTTTTGTTTTTTTTCAGTAACCATTTTAAAATGACTTCATTAATAAGTAAAGAACATAAAAAGCAAGAGGAAGATGACGCTCATCAAATATGTTACTCTTCTGTAATTGAATATTTTTGCTTCATTTTGTTATGATCTTAAAATAAATCATCTTGAAGAGGACATCTCATTAATTATTCCCACACATATTATCACCAATTTAGTTATCATTATCATTTTCAATTACTTCTTCTTCTTAGCGTGTCCACGTTTCACTAGTATTGTGGTGGTGTCATGATTTATTCAACTGAGTAAGCTGATCCGGGGCCGCGTGTATCCACGATACGGACGCTCCTAACATGGCCCCCTTTTCGCATGTTCGGCATCAGCCGAACGTGCATTGGTATGGGTTTTTACCCCGGAAGTAAGTTCTTCATGGTTTCCTATATATTTACGTGGAGCAACACACACAGGGGGGGCAATTTCTAGAACTTAAATTCTGAGAATTTCTTGATTAAACACTGCAGTAGTCATGCACGCTACCAACTGTAAGGCCACAAATTGTTTGGTTTGATATTTTTAATGACAAGCATAATTTGTATTCTCATTGAAATCATTCAACTATAATATCATCGAAATCGGTAAATATTCCATTGTTATTTTGTGATGATTTGAAGTAAGAAACATGCGGTGCCGTGCACCGGTGGAACCAGAGATGACGCTGAAATTGCCAACGCGCATACGCAGAGCCTCAGTTAACTGCACATTCCCTTGATAAGCGTAGCTGCCGGGAACTCCCCACAACAGTGGCACACAACTCCCTGCATGGAAAGTTCTATGTAAGTGGCTCCGTAGCCTCGTCTCCCTACAGCTATACGCTTATAGTCATGTCCATATTTGCATGCAGCGCTATATTGCTTAGTTGCTAACCTATTATCTCTTTTTATCTGTTTTAAAGGTGCAACGAGAGATTTCAGTCAAACATATTTTCGGTGGTATCTAGTGATTTCATATACTTAGACACGCAATAGATTCCCTACCTTTTTTTGGCTACAGAAATACCTTAAAATGAAAACAAAAGTGATTTGTATATGCTTATTTTCACGAAAGCAGAGGCTGAATTTCGTATTTGCTCCTATGAAATTAGAAATATTCAGCAATTTTTTTTTGTACGAAGAAACAGTTCTCAGCTTAATCTTTTCAGATGGAATATTTTTGATAGAACTTTACACCAGTACAAAAATCACATTTTTTTCACATTTTTTAGGGACACCTGTTATGTGAAATCTCTCGTTGCACCTTTACTACACGGCAGTATGGCATTTTGTCCTGTCTCTTATTTTAAGATGATTGTGTGCAAAATACATGCATGATAAAGCCGTACAAAAGTAGCTAAGAACAATAACATTAGCTGCTTGAGTCTTGACATGTTTTTTAAACCTATTATCGATTTTATAACATGGCGGTATGCATGTTAAGATGATTGTGGCAAGTACATACAGAAAAAGAACATAAATAAACACTAACATGTAGCTGAATTGGAAAGAATCTTGAGCATTTTAAATCCAATACAAGCAAAGCCAAAGAAAGCAAAAAAAAAAAAACATTTTTGAATAAAAATTATAGATAAAACAAAATGTAGACAAATATGGCAATCAATACAAATTACTGCACTGTATGCATATATTAGCCTAAAACACCTTTTTTTTCATCTTGATACAATACACTTTTGACTTTGAGTAAAAGACCTGTGTTGTTTTAATTTGGATATAGTCAAATCAAAGGATTTTAATTTTACGAATACATGGTACTTCAAATACACAAAGAGGTAGCAAATATATAACTATAAAGATACGACAAACTGGCTAAAATTATACAAATGTGTCCTTATTTAATCTTATTGCATATCTATGTTATTATTTTTATTAATTATAAACAGAACTTGAGTTATAACTTAACATATAGGCCTAAAGCAATATTAGCACATTTTTTATTGAAGAGCGCCACCCAATTTTTTCCAAAATTTGGAAGATTTTTACACTGTTGCATTGGTAACTGGCTATAAACAACCTGTGAATGGTTAAGCTCGAAAATGTCCTATGTGTCCCACAAACGAATGGATTTTGGGTACTAGAATAATTATTATCGGGATCCCCGATAATAATATCAACGGCTGCTGGAAACGGCCTTTCCACATGTGAAATAGCCGGAGAATAGCATCATGTACGGGTTCTACGCTCAATCCTAGTTTTTTAATAGTTCGGACAAGTCAAGTTATTGGTTATTTTCTCGAGGTGTCACTATTTCATCATGGACGACATAAACGGTATCATTTCCAACTCTCCCGTTAAGTCCCAATCTGGGATCCCGATTCTAATTACAAATCGCTTATTTGTGATAAATACGCATTTTTTAAGCATTCTCGTTCGCAGTTATATAATTTCCTAGACAATACCAACGTAACGCACCAATACAAATTTTGAAATTGGGGCGCTCTTAAAAAGGTGCCAATATTGCTTTAATTTACAATTGCCACACAACAAAAAAAACACAGCTTTTTAGTGTTTTTAATGGACCCGATTGAAACAAAATACAGCCCCTGGTTTATGCAAATTAGCCTCTAGATGTCCAACAAGTCCTTGCTCACGTTCTCTACGTAATACCATAGCCACACTTTCAATTCTTCCACGTTTTCACAATATACTTATCAAGAATGAATTTACCATTTTCGATACAAAATGATTAAATTTAAAATCATATTATCATAAATGGGTCAATAAATCTAAAAGTACAAAAAACCTATTCATGTCATGATTGAACGGCAATTCCTTTTAAAGGAATTTTTATTTGAGTGTGGGGGCGGTATTGGAGAACATCCAGTGTTACACCCTACTCTTTTCGACACTGACTGCGATGTACATGTCAGTTGTAGCTCCTGTACACTGACCGACGGCTTAATCGTCCCCTCCGATCCATGATGTTCATTTGCCCAATTCCAAGTGAACCAGGAGGAGAGCGGTTTCTGGTTTTAATCAATAGCTCGTATACAGATTAAATCGCAGAATTAAGCACCCGAAAAAATCCCAGCAAGTGACCGCACCGGCTTCCGGACCCGGGATTTTTTGATAGCTTTGCGCCACAGGCAAGCACCTTAACCGCAGACCACTCTCTCCCAATTACTTAACGGGTTTCTTTGCATATGTGTGATGATCGAGTGGTGTTCATCAATAAACTCAATCAGCCCTATCAACCTAATGCGCTTACTTTGCATCTCATTCGGTGAAAAGTGGGCCACAATTGGTATTGCACCTGTTCTTAGAATACTAATCCGCTGAGTTTGGCAAACACCAATCGCAAAGCTGTAAAACATGGTATTTTTTTAATAATGGCAACATTAAGTCCCTTTTAACTTTGATTTGTGCAATTTGATCTTCAATTAGACTGTGATAATTCTTGTCATTGTGCACATAAACAAGTTGAGAAAGCGGTATAGAAAGGAGCTGTTTGTGTTATGCTAATGGTGAATGGTGGTGTTTGTGTATCCATGCAGGGCATGCGTTTGTACAGATGTTTTGGAATGGGGATAAATTGCGATAACAATAGGCCTACTCATTGTTGCTGCTGTGGATGGGGGGGGGGGGGGCAAGTATGAATTCTGTCTGTCCTGAGGGAATTGGACATTGTGTTAACAATCAAATACTGCCATTAGTAGCAGAACCACAGCTCATAGTGGGGGGGGGGGGAGTAAGGACACGACTTGTTGATTTGGGCATTGGGATTTCCAAAGGGTAATTTTGGGGAACTGTTAGGCATGCATTTACTATAGCAGTCTCTGTGTCAGTTTTATAACAATATCTCCTTTTAAACCTTAGTCGTTACATCTTGAGTAATTTCATGATAATTTTGAATAAATAATTGACTTCAAATCTTTGGGTTATGGATTAACCCTAAAACTCACATATGGGCATTTTTCACACATTTTCTGACTCTTCATTTAGGCAATGGCCATATTCCGGACGCCAACACTGTCTCGGCACTGACGTCCGTCTGCTACACCTATTTTATTTAGTGTTGTGATTCTAAATAGTTCCCGGCAAAACTGCGTAATACTAAGTACTTACCTTTATAGCATTTTATAAAAACCATGCGCCACAATCTGTTAGGCGTTATCTTTTGTCCAACTAAAAAAAAATTTTGGAATTAGAAAGTAAAATTGGTGTCAATTGAAAGCTGTGAATTTCGGCATTGATATATAGGGAAAAGCGGCATGATTTTTTTTTTTACAAACCAAAATCGTAGGAAACTACATGCTTTTCAGGGGTGAGCAAGCGTATAATGGGCTTCAAGTGAGATTTTGGCCCGAAATAGGCTCCAGAAGCATAGGGCCAGACATTAGTATACGCGAGACAGAAACCCTTTGCTGAGCGCGTACTTCCTGGTTGTAAAAGGGGCCGTATCTATGCATCTGGGCAATTGCGTTTGTCGTACGGGTGCCCAGCAACAGCAGATCACTCTGGTGGCCAATCAAGGCAAGCATTTTTTTCCCGCAGTAAGTACACAGAGAACCAGAAGTATGCTCCCGTCAAAGGTTTCTGTCGGGGTTTTCTGTCCCCCGCTCATAATTTTTCCTGGAGCATACATAATCCTGTCGAATATGCTCCTTGAGCAATATTGGAATGTACAATGCTACAGGAGCAAATGGCAAATATTTCCTGTAGCAGTGGATACTGTTTTGACTCAAGTGCTTGCAGCTCCAGGAACATGCATGTGCATTCAAATTATGGCTTAGCATATTTCTCCGATTATGTATGTTCCAGGACCCTATGGTCTGTACCTTATGCTCATAGAGCATATTTCTGGTCAAATTCTCAGAGTGGCAAACCGTGTTTCATTAACTTCTAGCTGTCACAGTTGCCGATTCTAATTGAAAGTCATGCATGAAGATGACATTTGAAAGGTAACGAAATAGCCTAAAAATGGCTGGGCATGCAATGTATAAACACAACGTCCAATTGTAATTTGGATGAAAATCGCATGGACTTTGAGCTGAGGCACACTAAGGCAAGAGTATTCTGCAATCTATGTGTGTTTATTCCGGTCAAAGCCTGCAGACTTCTAGGGGGGGTACCATATGGGACTCTTTCCGAATTTAAACAGGGATTGCTGTTGGTAGGAGTGTGGCCTTCCTCATGATTTTGGCACTATCTTGTTTTGCCTGTCCGTGACGTCAAGGTTGAGCAGCATACCCGTGTGCTAATATTCCGTGATTGCCTTTAAGGAGCTTTGAATTTTTATTCCGTCAGTGAGTTTGTGGTCAATGACATCACGGTGGCCAAATAAGACATTCCCGTGATTTTTGTCCTTAGCACGCTCAGTAGGCCTATAGTCGTAAGATTCACTCTATTAAAAAGATCTATAGCTTGAAAAAAAATTCAAATTTATCACTATTTACCCAAATACCCCCTATTCTTTGAAAACGGACCATTTTTAACGCAAGACTTCTACTTTCATGACTTTTTAGAAGATTTGTATGTGAATTCAGAACACTACCCCATTTTGGTGAAAATTGTGCACATTCTCTTGCCCAATAATTAATCCCTATGTTTGTGGGAAGCTTGGAAATTTAGTATTGTCCACCCCATTATCGGCAGCCCAACAGAATAAACTGGCAATGTTGAAGGCGGGTGGCTCAGTATACTGAATTCATGCCGGTGCGATATTATAGTAAGTATTATAGTCCGGCGTACTCACAGTCAGGCTACAATGGCAAGGAAAGGCACTCAATTTAGTTGACTCTTCACGCACATTTTTTCCACTTTATCCGTTATCGTCTAGGGTCCCGGACTATGGCTCCCTCGGACTATATTCTTTCACACCTCTCTCCCAAAGACCCCTATTTTTTGCACCTCTCTGTCATCAATTACCCCATGGTTTGAAAGCGTCATCCTTACACCCATACATCCGTTTCATACGTGGAGTGTTGTCTACCCGTACAAGTTTGTCATGCTACATGCTCCTAAAGCCTCAAAGTTGGCCCAAAATTAAGTTCCAGAGTCCATATATTTCCGAAAACCCTCCCTTTACTAAACTTTCGAATTCACACTCCCAAGTCTGGCACTTTACCCGCACACCCCTACCCAAACCCAAATTTAGTGGCCCCCCCCCCCCAGGTGGTGGGTGCCCACAAGTACTTAGTGCCTGCTTTCACCTGCTGAGGTATCAGACATTTTTGAGATTTCATAATTTCAGTATTTTTTTTATTGCAAATTAACATGTCTTCTAGTTATGCTCGCAATGGGGAATTTCAAATGTCATTATATCCATCAAATCAGCACAGTTCTAAGCAGCCTTCCCCCTTCATCATAAAATTTTGCAGCTCAGTTGTTATATACACCTAGTCTCAACTCCATGGCACAGTTCAAGCTTTCAACTCACTACTGTAATTTTCAAATATTAACTCGCTGACAGGTATTAGCATGATACCGAATGCAAAGGTCAGGTCATGTTAGCATACAGGTACACAAAGAAGGTCAGTGTAAACTGCCCCTGGAATGATGCCTTATTGTAGGCCGCTAGTCTTATGCTGCAATTAGCAATCAAGGTTACGATCAACAACCATTGTATTCAGTATGGAGTACGACCTCTGACATGGTTTTTGCATTACAGTGCACATACATGTGATTGAGGATGGTGTTTAATTTCAAATGAAATGTACAGTGACATTTCAAAATTGCCGTTTCAGCTTTTTAGTTTTATTGGCTTTCCATCTTTTTGCATCAACACTGAGAGCAAATCCCAATACTTGCACTTATGGCTCCAACCAGGGAAATGGGGGGGGGGGGTAATGGCCTAATGCTCATGTGCAACATATCAACATAACATTGGGTATAGACTTGTTGCCTATTTAGAGTTTTCCAGAAAAAAATCTATTGTACATTTTTCAACACAATCCTAACCACAACATAATCCCAGCGTTTTTTTTAAACTCATATTCATTCTTTACTTCAATCTGGTAACAAAATGGACAAAATAAGTCCATTGCTTAAAAAATCCATTTGTAAACGTATTCAAAGCCAGACGTGCATTTTGTGATATGATGTACATATTATGTCACTATTTTATTGTCTTCACCTCAGACGAGGGTGCTTTTGCTTTGCGCCGTTTTTTGTGGACCCTCTGTATAATGTTCAGAATAGATTGACTTCAGTACGTTTCAACAGAAATACACCGTATCTGCAACACTAGCATTGATTGGGATTGATCAATACTATTTTAATGGCATGCGGTTATAATAGACAGATATATCCCCAAGTCATAACTAAACTAATTTCCTGCACATATTACTGCATGGTGCATAAATTGTGTTGTTTAAAATAAACTTTATGATCAGTTAATGGACCTGGAAATTTTATTTTTGGCATTTATTCATTTAGTTCGAAACAACATGACGAATATTAGTCCTTAAGCCATCAGGAAATTGCAGCCAAATTGGTATCTTGAAAGGGAACAAAACGATACTTATTATTCAGCCTCGGTACACTATCCTCTACACAAAAATGCATGATATCATTTCTGGAATGGTAACTATATCCAGGTAGGGGACAATCAAGGATTACACAGGAGTCAAAATTTTAAAACTGAACGGTCTGTGAAAAGAATGCCACATCATTTGTCTAACCATAAGGATTCCAAAAAGGTATAGCTTGTACTATCTACAACCATGACAACCCAAAGTTTTGGAGTTAAGGATAAAAACAACAAAAACAGGTCATAAGGTTAAATTTCAGTTGTACAGGGGTCAATTTTTAAAGGATCTC
This sequence comes from Ophioderma brevispina, assembly GCA_023653785.1. Classification (NCBI taxonomy): domain Eukaryota; kingdom Metazoa; phylum Echinodermata; class Ophiuroidea; order Amphilepidida; family Ophiodermatidae; genus Ophioderma; species Ophioderma brevispina. Next base: position 48,715 of record JAMKCH010074587.1, read on the forward strand.
CAATTTGGTTAAATAGTGGTGCAAGTGATTGATGGAGCTCATAGGATTAAAAAAGGAATAGTTTTGAGTGTTTTAAATGCTTACTTACCAAAGTAGGGAGAAAACAAGGTCAAGCTCCGTTGAATACAATGGACGTAGACCTTTGTTGCCCGCTACATTGGTAACTAAGCAATTTAGACATTCAAAACTATTCCTTATTTTAATCCTATGAGCTCCACCAATAATATGCACCATATTTTATCCAAATCAGAACAACTTTGAAATTTGACCCTTGTACAACTGAAAATGACCCTTTTTATTGATTTTTGCTGTTTTTTGCCTATAACTCCGAAACTTTAGGCTGTAGTTAGTACAAACTATGCCTTTTTGGAATCCTTATGATCAGACATATAATCTGGTATACTTTTCAACATGATTGACGCAATTTAAAATGTTTCCCCCTGTGTAAACCTTGGTTACCGCCTACCTGGCTATAGCTACCATTCCAGAAATGCTATCATGCATTTTTGTGTAGGCCATGGTATGCAGATGCTACATGATAAGTGTCGTTTTGTCCCCTTTCAGGATACCGAAAATTTGCTCGGCTCATGGACTATATAAAACTTTTTTTTATTTCTTTCGTCTTTCAAGACCAATGTTTCAAGTTTACGTCAAAAGCACATAACAGATGCAAAATGTCATATTTTCCCTCACCTATTAAAGGTAAAATGTAATTACATTGGGAAAATCGCAATTTTGTTTTACATTAGTATATTAGCTTTTGATCCAAACCGTCTAATTGTGGTAAACGTGATTCCGCTACTGCATTATTTGACCGGTACCGATGGATATATGCTTACAATTTGAAACTTGGTTCCCATTATTCTACCAACATTATTGCCTGCGAAGGTATTAAGTGATTGCAATAAAACTAAAAAGTTATAATTTCAATATGTTCCAATATATTTCTTTACCGGACACCTTTAAGTTTGTGGGCTTATCGCCTTAAGTTATATTTATTTGCCTTCCATCAAAGGGAAAATGTTGAGGCTTGAGTACACTTGAGATTTAACAACAAAATCTGTGTTATGATTTGTATTATTAATATATTTAAGTTTTGTACTCTGGCATCCCTGAAAAAAATATTTAATGCTGGTTTTATCCTCCATTTCATACATAGAAAATTGACCAGAAATGTTTAAGCAATAAATGTGTCTATTACATGAATATCATAGACTCGTAGTCATTAATATTAGACCAAAAGGTCACCGGTCAAACAGGGTGGATGCCGTCGTTGGAATCAACTCATGTGTTTCCTTGTGTTAAACGCCGTTTTCGTCGTCTGCTGAAAGGCGCTAATTTGGGCTTAATCAATGTTTATAATTAAGTTGAAAATGGACCTGCTATGGGCAATATTACATTTCTCATCACAACTCTCTGCAACTAACAATCACAATGCATACTACTTGTTTGGCTCGCCTTCCTCTCTGGTCCGCCACTGATGGCGCAGATAACAATAATAATGCTCACCCTTTACAATCCAGGATAGGTGAAGAATTCGACAGTAATTCCGGTATGATACTGCAAGCTCTGTCGTAAAGGTCAGGTGGTGAACGCATCAATACAAGCACTTTAACTCCATGCTGGGAATAGAAGGTGAATAGATCTACATGTTTTCTTTCACATGATCTGTATCTTTTCCTATGAAATACAAATACATTTACGAGGTTCAGAAAACCGTGTGTATGCAGACAAAGATGCGGTGATGCAGTGAGAGTGCCCATGCCCAGCTGCTGTTCAGGAATGTGACCGAAATCGATCGAGGGGACTTATGCGGTTACATTTTTAATAATTGGACATGTGCGCTCTCAATGCATACTGTATTGCCGCATCTGCATACCCGGTTTTCTAAACATCGCACTTAGAAAACTGGGTAGGGACATGTCGCCGATTGAGGGCTGCACATTAAATGACGTTGCGTGGAGTTCGAAATTTGAGAAACAGACAGCGTGTTAATCATTGGAACTTTATTGTGACATGTTAGAAGATGCATTAAAATTTTCTCCACATGTGCAATCGTAAGAATAGCTGTAGCAAATAAACCATTCTATCATTGATGGCTACTTTCCGCGTCAAAACGGAATTATGAGTGAAGTTTCAGAGGATTTACGGCATCGTCCGTATCTGTTTTCTTCTTTGGCTTTAATCGCTTACAGTTTGACAAGTAATATTTCGAACTTATTTCCTTCTAATCGTCTTTGAAACATTTTATCATAAGCGACATTTTGGTATGGCAAAATCCTGAAGGTTTAACCGTTATACTCGTACCATTATTTGACTTGCATGGGTGGTTAATAAATTGTGGCGTTTTCCATTATGCATAGATTCAACCCTTCGATATTGGACTGTTACGCGTGCATGCCACCTGGTTGAAGAAGCCCGATTCGGGAGATGTCTCATCACACGGCACGCTATATAGAGCTCATTAATTATGTTTGTAGGCCTGAGTCCCCGGCCCTCATTCATAAACGAACAACAACTGGCGGATAAGTCCATACGTTTTCAAGGACTGAAGGATTAGCGGACAGTGAACGAATAATCACATAGCTTCAACGGCGAGTTTTCATAGTGCCTCGTAAGTATTTTCGTGCACAAGATTAGAAAAAGGTAAATTTGATAGCTTTAAAGGTGCGTGTTCGATCGTCTTTGGACCCCCCCCCCCCCGATTTACCCGGAAGTAGTATCGATTTGAGGCACATGTGGTGCAAGTGGATCAGCGCTCGCCTCATAAGCATAAGGTTGTGGGTTCGATTCGAACCGATGTTGCCAATGTGTTGTGCATTGGGCAAGGCACCTTACCTCGATGCCTCATCTCACCCAGGAGTATTAAATGGGTTGACAGTTTTGCTTAAAGAAACTGAGGTCCCACATCATGAGAGAGTGTACTAGACTACCATAGAAACAGGGGACGGAATATAAACCGGACCTGTATACGAGGCCATTGAGTACAGTGCTGAAACAAACGATGCATACGACCGACTTTTTGTTTCTGCCCCCCCCCCCTTTGAAGGCAAATGGTGCGCCTAAAGGGGGACGAGCTGTAATGCACGAAAAGGTGGAGCCGAGTGGCGCTGTACATGAGGTCGTGGCGATTGATTAAAAGTGAAACAAGTAGTAGCTAGTAGTGGTAAGTACTTTCTGTCGCTTGATAATAGTTTAAATTTTCCCCTTTACTATGGATTAAAAATGTTTGGAAGTATAAAATAAATTACAGTGGTGGTACAAGTCTATGTCGTGCAAATGATTAGTAGTAGTTTTTGTGGGCCCACCCTGATGAAATTTTGTCCATAAATGTAAGATCAACAATGACTATTTTTTTTATAAAAACCACAACAGGAAAATTTCCTAAAATGAAACTTTTTAATATATTTTCTATTCATTTTAATGTTTGCATGGAATTAAAACAGTGCCAATAAAATTAGGCCTAATCTGGAAAATGAATGTCTGTCATAATCATGATGGGAGGACAAAGACAATTAAACCCAGAGAGGCAATTTCAACACAATTGAGTTCCACCTAGATTAACATGTAAACTAAATATTGGCAATATTACAAATTACTTTTCAAAATAAACAAAATGACAGGTACATTATTTATTTATCAATTTCATTATTTATTTTTATTATCAATGTATTTCATTAATTGCAGCAAGTTTTCCCCAATTATTGCTTCCTTAAAAACTGTATTATGCATTGAGATATTTCTAAAGTAAAATTGTATAAGAGTGACCGCTATTGCCTATGATGTTCAACTGTGGACATGTAGTCAATCTGTTGAAATTGAGCTTTCAAGGACTTTTTCTGGAGGAAATAGGCAACACGCAAATTAAAAGAGACCCGTCCCTTCATATGTGTCAAAGTTGTAGATGCCCCCTCCCCAGATCACCAGAAACATATGACCCCACCCAATACACTCAGTAGTTACTAAAGTTTGACTCGTCCATAGAGGGCACTGTAACCAAATAACAAGTAGTCACTAGATATCGTGTGGTCAAAGACCACGAAACCAGCCGCGGATAGCTTCAAACCCAGCCTAAAAACTACACCCAAGTCTAAAACTAACCCCAGCTCGAAACCTAACCCAAGCTTCGAATCTTAGCCTAGCTTCGAAACCCAACCATATATAGATTCTGGGAGACAGATTTGAGCACAGTACGGGTTAGTGACCTTTGACCCCTAAAACGACCTTCGATCTCGAAACTATTTAAAACATTTGGATGTCATTAAGGATCATATTTAAATTTCTGGTCCAGTAGTAGCATTTGAAAAATTTGACCTTGCCTCTTAATGACGTTTGTTCTCAAAAAGTTTTCAACATGATTAGGATGTCATAAGGATCATTTCAGTTAACATATCAGCTCCAATCGGATGATTTCGAAAAAAATGACCTTGACCTCTAATGACCTTGATCTCAAAAAATATTTCAACATGTTGAGGATGTCTAAGGATATTTCAAGTTAAAATATTAGCTCAATTGAGCATTTGAAAATTTGATCTTTGACATTAAGACTTTGATCTCCAAATTTATTTCAACTAGTTTAGATATTATAAAGATCATTTAAGTTTAAATTTCAGCTCAATCGGAGCATTTGGGAAAATTGACCTTCGACTTCCTAATGACCTTTGATCTCTGAAAATATTCAACATATTTAGGATGTCATAAGGATTCATTTCAGTTTAATTCAGCTCAATCGGAGGATTTTGAACAAAAATGGACCTTCGACCTCTTAATGACTTTGATCTCGAAAATATGCAACATGGTTAGGATGCATAAGGATCATTTCAGCAAAATTTCAGCTCAATCGTATGATTTCGAAGTTTACTTGCCTTGAATGCCCCCATTAACTTGTATGGAATTATAACATGCACCATTACAATAGCACCAATCTAACCAATCAGAAGACTATGTCCGTATTTCTTTTTCATCTCATTTTTATTTTTTTTTTTAATAATAAAGTAAGCTGGTAATTTATTATAACCATGACGCTACAAAATCAACCTTAATATTCTTTTTTTATTTCGCCATTTTCGTGGACTAAGGAGAAAAAATAGAACCCGCCTACATAAGCCATATACAATTGAACCTTCCCGGGAAATGTAACCGCCCTGAAGTACGATTTTTTTCCATTCATCAATCGGTGAAAAGATTTTTTTGTTTTGTTGACGTGATTTGACGGACTCGCCAGACAATAAAACTTAAATGCGTTTTCAAACAACCCAAGGGTTGACTTGACCGGAAGGAAGGAATTGAAAGGGAGCGCTGCAATTAAATATAAATCCCCCTGCACTAAAGTACAGGACTATATTATAGGGTGAAGCGAGTTGGTGACTCTACCCATACTGTACGTGTTTAGAAACCATTCCTAATATCTCCTATATCATTGTTAATCCTACAGTAAGTAGTTAACCTTCTTTCGACAATGAAGTAAGGCTTTACCACCTAAAGCAATTGGCTTGCAGACCCAAGGTTACGTGCATTCATACTGGAGTAATACAGGCGAGCGCGGCATGCGAAACCGAACCCCCTACCAGATGTGCACAAAAATGCCCCCTATCTCGGCACAGGGACCTTGAAACACTATCTGTGTTGTTACACCACTATGAAGCATATTCAGGGTCTTTAGGAACCCAATTTGGTGTTTCTAGCTCTTGAATTGCGGGAGAAGGAAGGATTTTATAGATTTTGCCACCAAAAATTAATATTTCTCTTCAAATTACTTGAACCCAAATCTGGGTACACCCTATTGAGGGCTGGGTCAGTGGTCCTCTGGATTGAATTGGACTTAATTGCCAAGCGTTTGGCATAGAAGCATTTTAAGCTTTGAGCAGAAGCGGTTGCCAGAAAGAGAAGAAGAAGAACTAGAGGCAAATTGTGCTAGAAGAGCACGAAACCTAGCGTGGGGATAAATATTGGACCTTTTGACCCCATGCCGAGCACAAATTTTGTGGAGAGTCTGAAGCTTGCCTCATTGCATGAGTCCCGTACCATACAACGTTGCAATAGCAAATATGATTTTTTGCAATTTTTTCATTTAAAACCGGAAGTTCCCCTTAATGACATTTGACCCCATGTGAGCACAACTTTGGTGAAGGTTTGAAGAACTGCTTCATATGCATGCGTCACCTGACCATGCTACAGTGCAAATGGACAAATATGGAATTTTGAAGTTTTTCACATTAAGACCGGAAGTTAGTTCCCCTTTAGGACCTGTGAACCATATTTGAGCACCAACTTTGGTGACGGGTCTCAAGCTGCTTCTATGCATGAGTAACGTGACAATGCAACGTTGCATATAGCAAATCAGATTTTTTATTCAGACGGAAGTGTTCCTTAATGACCCCGTAATGACCTTCGATCCCAAAATTCTTGTTTACACCATAGGCAGGCCTTGGGTCAGCGTTCTTATGAACAAAGTCTTGTAATTATAGCAATTGATTGTGGGAAACAAGAAGGAATTTATGAGAATTTTGACGAATGCCCCTTTAATCGGCCCCATGCCTTTGACCCCAATCTGCGTACACCCCATAGGGGTCGTGGGGTCAGTGGTTCTTCTGATAACATTGGGATCATGGCACTTATCTGTGCAGAGAGGCTTGTATAGAGTTCCGTAAATTTTCAAAGAATGCCCCTTAATGGGCCCCTAAGTAACCTTTGACCCAAATCTGTGTACACCCTATAGGGACCTTGGGTCAGTTGTTCCTCTGACCGATTTTCGCTGCAATCGGATTAAACGTTTTGACTCGTAGCATTTTGAATGTTGCGTCGGAAAGAAAGACGAAAACATAGAGGCAAATGTGCTCGAAGAGCACGCACCTAGCCGATGGGGTAAAAATTGACCTTTGACCCCCATACCGAGCCAAATGTGTGAAGAGTCTGAAGCTGCTTCATATGTCATGGGTCACGTGACCATGGTACCTGGCAAATGACAGATATTAATTTGTGAGTTTTTCACATTAAGACCGGAAGTTCCCCTTTAACGACCTTTGACCCCAATGCTGAGACAACTTTGGAAGGGTCCACGCTGCTTCATATGCATGAGTCAATTGACCATGCTACCTTGGCAAATGACAGATATGAACTTTTGAAGATTTTTCACATTATGACCGGAAGTGCCCCTTTAAGACCTTTGACCCCCTGTTGTGCATAACTTGGTGACAAGGGCTCAAGACCTTCATATGTATGGGTCACGTGACCACTGACACCTTGATATAGCAAATTGAATTTTTGAAGATTTCACATCAGACCGGAAGGGTCCCTTAATGACCCCTTATGCCTTCGAGTCAAAATTCTGTGTTACACCCCATAGGGGCCTGGGTGAGCGGTTCTTCTGAACAATGTCTTGTGATTTATAGCAATGATTTGTGGAACACGAAGGGGAATTTATAGAATTTTGACCAATGCCCTTAATTGTCCCACATGACCTTTGCCCCCATTCTGCGTACACACCTTAGGGGTATTGGGTCCGGGAGTGGTTCTTCTGATAAAATCTGGTGTCATGGCAACTCTTCTGTGGCAAGAAGAAGGATTTTTAGAGTTCCGAAAATTTTCAAAGAATGCCCCTTTAATTGGCCCACGTACCTTTGACCCACATATGTGTTACAACCTATAGGGACCTTGGGTCAGTTGTTCTCCTGACCAAGTTTCGTGGAATCGGATAAACCGTTTGCCACTAGTAAGCCTTTGAAAAGGTCCGTCGGAAAGAAGAAAAGAAGAAAGAAAAGAACTAGAGGCTATGTGGCCATTGGCCACTGGTACACAGCCTATGGTAAATATGACCCCATCATGTCAAGCATGTCAAGCCTTTGACCACATGTCAACCACAATCTTGGTGAAGGATATGAAGCTCCTTAACGGGCTTTATCTGTCTTCTATAGGCTGATGATTATAGTCAATTTAGTCTGTAATGTTTAGCTTTTTTGGCCAAAATTGACCATTTGACCCCTTAAATGACATTTGACCCGATATAAAAAAAACCTGAGATACACAACCAAAAGCATTGTTCCAGTTTAAATAAAAATATTTGCTTGGCTTAGTTCTTGAGATAAAAAAATTTCTTAAAGTTATTTAGCTCAAAACCGTGAAATGACCGTAAATGACCTTTGACCCCCAAAATAAAACATACCTGCATACATTGGATAATATACATGCATATCTGAAGGTTATGTTACTCTGCTCTGTTTACATTTTGAGCTAAAAATTTTTTGAATGTTTTAAATATTTTTGATTTTTGACCGGAAGTTGACCCACTAATGACCGTTGAATGCTTATTCCTGAACACCCTATATGTAGCATGGGTCAGTGGATCTTCTGAAACAGTTTAGTGAGATTGCATAATCCTGTTAGATAGAAGCAGATATTTTTGCCAATTAAGATATTTTGGCTTTCAGACCGGAAAGGACCCCCTTAATGACCTTTGACGCCTTATCTCTGAACACCCTATATGAAGCCTGGGTCGGTGGTTCCTCTGAACAAGTTTAGTTGATATCGGCATAAAAGAAGATATTTTTGCGATTTAACATGACATATTTGACCCTTGACGAGTCAAAGGTCAGATGGGGTCAACGTCAGATGGCAGATGATGGTTCGCAGAGCGGGTTCATTTGGTTGCAAAACCTGCGTCAGAATTGAGTCAAAGCCAATACTGACTATAAGCAGCTTGACAGAAAGAAAGAAAGAACTAGCCATGCAGAGAAAGGCGAACAAGACGGCCTGGAATAAACATATGAATGACCTTTGACCCCATGCCTAATATCTTAACCAATGAGTGTATTCTTGTTGTGCCAATGAATGTATTTTTTATATGTTAACAACCCCGTTACAAGGTATCATTATTGTTGAGTTTCAACTCATTCCAAGCATATCAGGGAATTTTGACCTTTGCATCTCTATAACGGGACCCCTGGGTCACGGATGGGAAGTCAACTGTATTTATTTTGCATTTATGATGTCACTAGCATTATTCCTGCAAATTCAGCCAATCGAGCTTGTTTGTAAATTTTGACCTTTGACCCTGGAACTTTGACCTTTTGGGGTCATACTATCATAGACCTACCCTACTATTTATGTTAATCACTGTCGCAATAACGGGCTTTATCGGTGCTCTATAGGCTGAAAATATAGCCATATTTGGTCTTATTTTTAGGCATTTTTTACACATTTGACCATTTGGACCCCACTTTAATGACCTTTGACCCAATATAAAAAAAACCTCATTTACACAGCCAAAATGCATTTGTTCCAGTTTAAATTTTTAAAAATATGCATGCTTTAGTCTGGAGATAAAAATTTCTTAAGTTATTTAGATCAAAAACCGGACATGGACCTGTAAATGACCTTTGGACCCCAAAATAAAAAATACCTTTCAAATATTTGGCTAACATAGATGCATATCTGAAGGTTATGTTACTCTGATAGGTTTAAATTTTGGAGATAAAATTTTGAAAATTTGTAAATATCTTTTGTTTTGACCGGAAGTGACCCCTTAATGACCTTTGGACTCCTATTCCTGAACACCCTATATGTAGCAGGTCAGTGGTATCCTCTGAACATGTTTAGGTGATATCGGCATAAATCCTGTAGAAGAAGAAGATATTTTTGCCAATTAAAAGCACATTAGTTTGGCTTTCAGACGAAATGACCCCCTTAGGTGACCTTTGCACCCCATATCCTTGACACCCTATATGAAGCATGGGTCAGGGTCCTTGAAATTTTTAGGATGATCGGGCATATCATGTGGAAAAGATATTTTCGCAATGAATTACATTTTGATGGCCTGTGGTCAGGCCAAAGGTCATATGGAGAGGTCACAAGTCATGCACATGCAGCGGATGACGCAGCGGTTAATTTGGATAAGTCGGGGCAGAATACGTAAACCAGTGACTGAGCTAGACGCATTTGATGCCAGAAGAAAAAGAAAGACAGAAAGAAGTAAGAAAGAACGCATCAAAAAACAGAACAGGGCGGCCTGACGGCCCGAGTTGTAAGAAGAAGAGAAGAAGAAGAAGCAAGAACAACGTAGAAAAACAGAACACAGCGATTTGCAATCGGCTGTGTAACAGAAGAAGAATCGCAAAAAAAAAAAAAACAAATGACAGACCTAGCCGTGCTTCGCACACCGCTAGGTAACAGAAAGAAGAAGAAAATAGGAATCGATTGTGCGTTAGGGACCAACCACGAGTATATCATGCAGGGACTACTTGGCAATGTCATGTGACTTGACCCCCAATTATGTACAAAATTATTAAGCGCGTGGGTGTCAGAAGTCGTTCCATGAACAAAGTACCTGGTGTGATGTGATATAAGATTGATAGATGGTGTGAGGTCTTCTATCAATATTTTCAAAGATGCCACCTTTAATCGGCCAGGGACCTTTGAACCAAAAATATGTGAAACACCCCATATGGGCCTTAGTCATGGTTCTTCTTTACCAAGTTAGTGATTATAGCACATTGATTTTGTGGCAGAAACAGCCAAAAGAGGGTAGAGCGACTTGACCTTAATGACCCTACGTGCCTTTTGACCCCAATCTGTAAACACATTTCATATGGGCCTTGGGTCAGCGGTTTCTTCTTAGACCCAAGTCTAGTGATTATAGCAAATTGATTGTGGGCAGAAGAAGAAAAACAGCAAAAAAGGAGGGTACATTAAGAGGGCGACTGCCTCTAATGGACCCCTGTGTGACTTTGGACCCAATCTGTCAACACCCTGTGTGCACTTGGGTCAGGGGGTAATTCTGAAGAAGTCTGGTCAGCTCACGTTAAACTGTGTAACACTAGTAGCATTTGAAAATATTACGAGGGATTAGAGAGACTGCCCCTTTTTGGCCCCTAAATGATTGGATTCAAAATCTGTCAACAAGCCATATGGCCAGGCATCTGGCAATCACCTGTGACCGAAAGGCATCGATAGCCACATGCGAACTGTGGGAGAAGTAGGGGAGGAAAAGGGTGTTAGCCGACAATGACCTGCTGTGGACCTTACGGACCCCTATGGTCAAACGGTGAACATCGTATATGAACCTTGGGTCGGGGGGTTCTTGTGACAGCCAAGTCTCGTTACATTCTGACCAAGCATCTGGCATTAGTAGCATTTGAAGCAAGGTACAAACAAAGAAGAAGATAGATCTGTTGTGCAGATCTGAACACGTCGAGAATGCTCAGACCGGAACTTGTAGAGAGATTTTTGTGAAAAATCAGGTCTTGAGACTCCTGTGACCCCAAATGACCTTTGATTTAAAAACCATCATTTAAAGACTTTTGTGGGGGATGGCATACTACACCACAGACATGAGTCAAGAGATCAACTATTAATCGTAGAAGAAGTAGTGATTTGAAGTGTTAATGTAATTTGAAGCATTTCTGGACCTTTGAAAACACCTAATCCATGGTTCAGGTGATGGGTCATGATTGACTTTTATGACCTCTCATCAAGTAGAAGGATGGGAAAAAAAGATTTGATATGGCCTGGTTTTAAATTTACCACACAAAAGGAGTGTGACCTTAGTGACCCCAGGATGACTTTGAGTAAATGGTCAAATTAAGTAACTTTGTGGGGGGTGTCAACGCTGCATCACAATACATGAGTGCACGTGATCATACTTATGTATCTGTAAAAGAGTAGCTATTTGAAGTAGTGAGAGTAGTGATTTGAAGTGTTGTAAACGTAATTTGATAAGTTTGACCTTTTGACCCCTAAACCTGGTAGGTGACTGGGGTCTTGTTTGACTTTTATTGACCCTCTCATCAAGTAGTGATACAGGGATAGAGGAAAAAGTGCAAAAATTTTCTATTGATCTTGTTTTACATTTTACACACAGTACAAGTATCTTTGACCTTAGTGGACCCTATGACCTTTGACACATAAATTCATTCAAGGTTAGGAATACCTTTTGTGGGGATGTCAAGCTGCACCATTTACATGAGTCACGTGATCGTACTATGTAATCTGTAAAAGAGAGTAGAGTGATTTGAAGTGTAACGTAATTGGATGTATTTTGACCTTTGACCCCTAAAACCCTGGGTCATGTGATGGGTCATGATTGACTTTTATTGGACCTCCCAATCAAGTACACAGGATGGATAAAGGAGATTTTTATTGGACCTTGGTGTTAAATTTTACACACAGGACGGTCATTGACTTAGTGACCGCAGATGACCTTGATTCCAAATTTCATTAAGTAGCTTTTGTGGGGGATGTCAAGCGCACCATATACTGAGTCACATGATCATATAGTAATTTGTAAAAAGGAGTAGTAGTGATTGAAAAGTGTAAGTTAATTTGATTGTATTTTGACCTCTTGACCTCTAAATTATGTGTCATAGACCAAAGTCAAATTGATTTTTGTAGTGTTGATCAAGTCCTACAAGATATGACACATTAGTTTTGAGATTTTCGCTAATTCTAGATTTTGTGCATGGTTAATGTGTTGGACCCCTGGACCCTATCGGACCTGTGACACCACTCGGGCATGTCAAAAGTTTAGTGCATGTACTGGTCCTTGTGACCAGTTTTGGTTCAATTGGGAGTTCCATGTCGAGATATTAGAATGTTGAAGGAAAGAAGAAAGAAAGAAAGAAAGAAGAAGAAAGAAAGAACCGTACAGAAGAAAGACACAGGCGAGTTCCTCGATGTGTAAGCAAGAAGAAGAAAGAATCTAGATCTGTGTGCAGATCTGAACACAGTCGAGACTGCTCAGACCGGATCTTGTAGAAAGTAGCATTTTTAGTTTAAAACTCAGGTCTTGGGGACTCCTGTGACCCCAAATGACTTTGATAAAACAATCATTAAGTAAACTTTTGTAGGGGGATGGCATACTACACACATACTTGAGTCAAGAGATCAATTACTATGTAATCGTAGGAAGTAGTGAGTGATTTGAAGTGTAACGTAATTTGAAGCATTTTGATCCTTTGACCCCCTAAACCATGGGTCAGGTGTGTGATGGGGTCATGATTGACTTTTTGACCTCTCATCAAGTATCGGGATGTGGATAAAACGATTTTCTATTTGACCTGTTTAAATTTTACACACAGTAAAAAAGTTTGACGTACGTGACCCCAAGATGCTTTGATAAAAATGTTCATAAGTAACTTTTGTTGGCGATGTCAAGCTGCATCACCTAAATGAGTCACGTGATCATTACTATGTAATCTGTAAAAGGAGTAGTGATTTGAGGGAACGTTTATTGATATATTTTGACCTTTGACCCCTAAACCATGGGTCAGGTGCTGGGGTCATAATTGACTTAAATGGAAACACCATCTCATCAAGTATACCGGATGGGATAAAAATATTTTTTATTTGATCTGTTTTAAATTTTACACACAGTAAAGTACTTTGACCTAATGACCGCGGATGACCTTGGATCAAAAGGTCATTAAGTAAACTTTGTGGGGCGGTGTCCCAAGCTGCATCACATACATGAGTCACGTATATTTACCTATGTTAATCTGTAAAAGGAGTAGTGATTTGAAGTGTAACGTAATTGGATGTATTTTGACCTTTGACCCCTAAACCATGGTTAGGTGTGGGGTCATAATATTTTATTGACCTCTCATCAAGAATACAGGATGAGATAAAAAGATTTCTATTTGACTTTGTTGTAAATTTACACACAGTAAAGTAATTTGACCTAGTGACCCCAATGACCTTTGATCTCAAAATATCATTAATAAACTTTTTGTGGGGGTTTGTCAAGATGCTCACAAAAATGAGTCACGTGATCATTACTATGTAAACTGTAAAAGGAGTAGTGATTTGACGTGTAACAGAACTTTGATGTATTTTGACCTTGACCCCTTAAAACATGGGGTCATGTGATGGGGTCATAAATTGACTTTGATTGACCTCTTATTCCAAAGTACTACAGGATGGGCATTAAAAAATTTCTATTTGACCTTATTAAATTGTACACACAGTAACGGTCATTGACCCTTAGCTGACCCCAGATGACCTTTTTGATACAAAATTCATAAGTAACTTTTGTTGGGGGATTTGTCAAGCTGCACAACATGCATGAGACACATGATCATACTATGTAAATTTTTAAAAGGAGTAGTGATTTGAGTGGGAACGAATCTGATGTATTTTTGACCCTCTGGACCCCTAAATCATGTGTAATATGACAAAGTCATAATGACTTTTTTGTAGTTGTTGATCAAAGTCCTACAAGATGCCGGCATTAGTTTTGAGATTTGAGCTAATTCTAGTTTTTTTTTAAATTTTACTTTTTTGGCCTAATGTGACCTTTGTGGACCCATGTGACCTTTGACACCATCGGGTCATGTCAAAAGTTACCGTGCATGTACGTGTCCTTGTGACCAGTTTTTGTCAATAGGGTAGTTTCCATTATGGACTATTAGGCATTGTTTGGAGAAAGAGGAAGAAAGAAGAAAGAAACCGTACAGAAAACAAAACACAGTCGAGTTCCTCGACTGTGAAGAAATCGTGACGAGACCAAAAGCCCAGCGGCTGCACCCCGATGATATAAGAAGAAGAAAAGAAAAGATCGCAACAAATACAGGTCCTAGCCGTGCTTCGCACACGACTAGGTAAGAAAAACAGACCATAAATACAGCCGTGCTACGCACACGGCGGTTACATAGTTTCTCATTCAGCATGGTTACTCATCACACCGTCATAGCTCACTGGGTGACACACACGAGCTGACACTGGGTTAATCATCACACAGTTATGTTTTCTACTGGGGTAATCCTTGTGTTCAAACCAGCATATCCCACAGTAAACAACTGATGTTTACCACAAAAAAATCAGCACATGTATCAATTTTTTTATGAACTACATTGTAATGTGGAACTTTTACAAAAACATCTGCCAAAAAAAATTTCAGGTTGATTTTCAAAGGTTCAGTTATTATTATTATTGAACCTTAAATACAGTGCTCCTCTTTGATAACAGTGCAAGATTGATGTACCATTGAATATCATTGTTTATTTAAAAATGGACCTGAATTGTGGTTGCAGAGACTAATCACCCATCCATGCGAAATCGTGATGAAAAAAAAACCTCACAAAAACACTTCCACTTCTATAGTAGTCAATCCCTACGTTAACTTGAACAACATTCTTACATTGTATTTTGTTATGTGAACAGTAACTCAGTAGTGAAACTGTATTTGCAGAAATTTATGTCACAAATTTTGTGGTGGAAAAAGGAAAATTTTTTGTTTTTTAAATTGTGCAATTTTACCAGTGAGCAGTACGTTACTGTGCTTTTCTCAACCGAGACACTTCTGACATCAGTTTGAATGGTGGCCAAAACAGACTTGCCAAAAGACTATTTGGTGCGATAAATTCCTACATGCTTGTTTTATTTTTAGTGCTATTATATCAAACCAACATTGCCACCTTTGGCCTATAATTGCTCAGTTTTAAATGAATTCCTAAACTGTTATCAAATTAAAATGTTTCGTTTTTTCTTTCTCATCAGGGCGTTGTTCCAAGGTCAAGATGGAGAGAGGCACCACAGCTTGTTTGATGTGATCATGCAGATGGCTGTCTACACACGGTGAAGATAATTCAACATATTAATACACTTTACCGACTAAACCGAATTGTAACTTCAAAAACTGGCATGGAGACATGTGAGGCATGTGCTGTACAAATGTACAAATTGTACCATGTATACTTTGACATAATGTGAATCCATCCAAGCGGCAAATATTATTGGCATTCACATCTTTTCATTCAAGTTGGCTGTCTAGATATAAAGGGTTTACCGTTGCTGCTCTGCTGTTGGATGTTTTTCCCCTTAGAGATTCTGTTGTGCTGATAAGATGCCGGTTTTCGTTTGTAAAGAAAGTGAGAGTCCCCATGAGGGAGTGTCCTAGCTACATAGCAACATGTACGGATAAACCGTGACCTTGCATACGAGGCATTTGGGTACGTACCAGTGCTGTGAAACACATGATTGCATACAGCACTAAATGGCGAACACAATAGATAGATGGGTGGTCGGAACACTCAGCACACGGACACGTAGTTATGACACGGCTGGCATTCCCTGGGAGTTTGAAAATTTTAGAAATGACTGCTTACTGCCAGTCAGACACGAACCATCAGGATTTCGCCCAAAATGTATTGCCTGTTACCTGCTGTTCGAATGTGTAACTTTCAGAGGAGAAGTGATTATTACTGCCCGTGGATCAATGTATTACGGCTTGTTATAGCAGAAAAAATGTGATAAACTGCAGCTCTGCCCTTGGTAATCAAACAATTTAGATGGCGCTTACCGCTGCTCGGACATTTACCCCTAATATGGTTTGCTTCTTAACTTCCCGGCTAAGACCATTTACACCTGAGCGAGAACCATACTACTAACTGTCGGTCTGCGGAATTGCTTTTAAATTCAGTAAAATTAGATCTCAAAACTGATGTTATCCCCACCCCCCCAAACCCAAATGCAAGTTTTTTTGAAAATGAAAATTGTTACCTCATTTTCTTAACCCGATTATCTGACCAATTTGAGAAATATTATTAACGTTCCCTGGGATGCATGGCAGTGCACTCAAGTTGTTAAAAAAAAAATGTGCACTTGCCCAGACTAGAGCCAGCAACCTCTGTATACAATTCTGATGCATCACTTTTGTTTTTTTAAAAATGTGTGATTTTTGTTTCGTTTTTATTTTTGCAACAGTTTTTTTTTGTATTCCATTTTCCTATCTTCAACATGAAATGACACACAAATTTTTCCCTGGGGTCTCCCAAGAAAACAAAGTGCGCGGCCCAAAATCCCAAATGGCTTGCCGTTTTCCCTGAAAAACACATTTTCGGCCAAACTTTGTCATTTGTGGGTCTCTTTGTGTGGTGTTGGTGTCTCACCCTATGTTTTGGGAGTCAAAGATTCCATTTTTGCACAGTTCAAATTACTGTAATTATGCAGTTTTTGAAATTAAGGCACATTTTTGATAAATTTTAGCCATAGGTTAGGGTGAGCTGTATTTCATCGAACCTACAGAGTGCATCAAATCTCCCAAAAAGGCATTCTTAAAAAAAAATTATTTAAGGAATGTTAAGGATGTGTGAAGAGATAATAAGAACCACAGATGTGTTTTATAGAAACGCCTAATTTGCATATTTCACATTTTATCAAACTTTTCCAAAGACCTGACACATGCACGTGCCCAACACCTAGAACTAGAATAACCCTTTTATGGAAACTGTTAGGTATTCTTGGGGTACTTCTCTGGTACTGATGAGATATAGAATCTATTGATTTTAAACATAGTGGTCGTTTCTGTAATTAAAAAATAGGCCGAATTTTTTGTTTAAAAGTTGGGAGAAAACTGATGGTAGAAACTATCATTTCCCACTGTTACAATTGATACATTGATAAAACCCTGGACAACGAGTAATTAAATGCTTAGGAAATGTTTCTTGAGTCAAAATCCTGAGGAGGATGAAGACACTCGTGAGGAAATTCAAAATTTTCTGGGAACCGACGGTCCCGGTAGGTTCCATGAATTTTGTAGGCCGTGTTAAGCAACGATACACACAATATCCAACCGAGTATCTAATGCACAAAACATATACCGAACCGATTCCCAATCACTGCCACTAAAAGACTATACACTATTTAAGATATAAGACAAGCACAGTAAATACTGGCCCACATAACTGTGAACAGACCTTTGACCTTCCTATCTGTACCCACATAGGTTATAGACCACAACCTGGCTGCCATAATGAAAAAAAAATGGGATGCGGTTGTTTTCTTTGGTATGGAATCTGAAAAAAACTACTTAATGCTTCTTAAAAATAAACCCGGAAAACTACTTCAACAGACTCACAAAATGCCAATAGGCCTTAGAACTACAGCAAAGGGCCTCTTTTCAGATCCACGACTTTCCAAAACTTTTAGTTATAGCCTGTTTAAACATTCAATACTAGTGATATACATGTTAAGGTCCATAACCTTTCATCATCATCTTTTTGATCTATACACTTCCAAAAGAGGACTTCTCACA
Organism: Ophioderma brevispina; assembly: GCA_023653785.1. Classification (NCBI taxonomy): domain Eukaryota; kingdom Metazoa; phylum Echinodermata; class Ophiuroidea; order Amphilepidida; family Ophiodermatidae; genus Ophioderma; species Ophioderma brevispina. The sequence goes on from JAMKCH010074587.1 coordinate 66,737, forward strand.
AAAAACCAAGCCTCTGTCAGCGTTTTTTCACAGCATACCCTCACATCTAGCGTATAGGCCTATTATATAAAATCATTCATTTTTTTTTTTTTTTTTTTTTTTTTTTTTTTTTTTTTTTTTTTTTTAAGATCATTTTTTAATGCATGCCTTTTCTTGGGAAGAAGTAAACTGCGTCTCTATAGGTAATAGTTGAATACAGCTCGCCCCTATTATTCAGAGATTCACCAATCAAGTGACGCAGATGTCCGCGGGGACCTCTTACAGGTCAACAATTATCCGACAAAGAGATGATTGAGAACCGTTATTGTGCTTTTTGGGGAACACCTGATGCATGCGCATGGGGTCCGAGATGGAAAATTATGGCAGCGACCACACGGAACAGATGACATTCAGGACACTATAGAGCTATAGGTTGTGGCCGTGTCAGGAAACGGGTACTGCTTAGTAGAAAGCCACATTTGTCTTAAGCAATGCCAAAAGAAAAATTTAACGGAGAATGGCCCCGCTGGGACAGTTAATATTTATAAGATACATGGTGCGATATGTTTCAGAACCTTAGCTAAGCCAAGGCAAAGACTAGGGAAAAGACACTTAGCCAGTTTTAAGCCAATGCGATGCGGGCTAGTTATGTGTACCCGTTGTCCCTTTCACACCCCCAAACACCAGGGGGTGAGGCCGTGGGGGTCACCCAGACACAGCCATCTCTTCTAACATTCTAAAAATCAAAGGTTGATAAGGTTGATAAGGGTGAAGGCACCCCAACGGACTCAAGGGCGGTGATTCCTTAGTAAAACAAAAATGGACCTAAGTTAAACATATACAGAGCCGAAGACATCCACCAAGATTAAGGTCAAGAATAAATTCGAATCAAAAATCAATCAATCAAACAAACCACACACACATATACACACACACACACACACACATATATACACAAAGTCGAAAACATCTCAGGAGTCACTGAGTCACTAAGTCAAACTAATACATACAAAATGCCATGTTATTACATAACGCGTTAATTTTTATTACATTACGCGTCAATATTTTTATTACATTACACGAAATTTTTTATTACATTACGCGTCAATTTTTCTTATTACATTACGCGTCAATTCTTATTACATTACGCGTTTTATTACATAACACGTCAAAATTTATTACATTACGCGTCGGTTATTACATTACACGAAATTATTACATAACACGGTGTAACAACCCTTCTGTCGACACGCTGCTAAACTCTCCAGCTCCCCATTCAACATCTTACAGACATGGAACACTCCCTGGCTAGATACTCCAAGACCAGACCAATTCACTATCACACCTATGACAGAACACCCACCTGGTAGCAATAGGGGCTGCGGCCATCTCCAACCTTTCAATGTGGCTCTCCATCACAGACTGCGGATCACATTGTCAACGAGTGCCCTACCTTTCGTCCACCGGTGGATATAGACTTCTCAAACCCCAACCAATCAACAGTGAGCTGGCTCCACCAACTTCAACATATTTGGCTGCTGTCTCATATGCAAGAAGAAGGTTAACTCAACTTTGACTGAGATTTTACTCACAAAAAGGGTTAATTGCTACCTTTTAACTAACATTATCTTGTCAGCTGGTGGAGAATGGATATTCTCTCATTGCATCAATCGTGGCCGTACTGGGAGTTTTCTTAATCTTAACATCTGGCTACTGGCTAGACCTGCTCCAACACCTCAACAAAGATCCTTTTCAGGACCATCCTATCTTTTTAAACTAGAGATTTGTGTCTGGGTGTGTCACCATATTTCACTTTTGCTATTAATGTGGTATTACATATCTAAAGTCACATCTGACTCGAAATTTGCTCTTGATGTCCACAACAATTCATTCTCTGACTCGCTACTATTAATCTGTAATCGTTTCTTCGCTTACCTTTTCTTTGAGTCAGACTCGCTGTAGAGGAGGTGCAGCGAATCTGGCCCAATATCATTTCAAAAGATAGATGGGCATTTTGTTCCTGTGTATACAGGTCTATCCTCTTTACCTTTATGGTTACAAATTTCAGCGTCCGAATTAAGGAAAAATAAGTGGTTGTCCCACGGACAACCAGCTTGCAATTTTTGGTTGTCCGCCAAAACTTTTGGTTGTCCGTATTTTGAAACAACTTTCTGTATATAATATAAATGATAAAGTGAGATGATAATATATCTCATGCGTGACAATTTATCGGCTGTGTCAGGTTGCTGAATGGCGGTGTATCAAAAGAGTTTTGGCTCTAGATTTTATGGTAGTCCGCCGAACAACTGTAGTATCATTTTTGGTTGTCCGGTGCTCAATTTGGTTGTCCCGGGCGAACGGACAACCGCTATTTCGAACGCTGGTTACAATGCATGTATATCTGGCTATCTAAACAAATGAGCTAAAACTTAAAAGTGGCAATTTAACAATTCTCGCAAAACTGTTGCCCGTCTTCCCACACCAATGTAGAAATTGGGTATCCTGATCAGAAGTCTTCCCAATTTTCCCAACATTGATCGATGGGTGTTGGGGAAGGGTAAGTTGAAGTGGAAGATTGTCTCTTAACTCTGGCCCAGGTGAACAATGTAGCAAATTGTGGTGAGTGTTCCAACTAATTTTTTCCAAGATTGTAGAACACAGATTGTAGCATCATTGAAAAAACACGTTGGTATAACTATCTTTTTAGCTTCCTATGCAGCTCGGAAAGCCGAGATATTGGGAGAAATGTATTAAAAATAGCAGCCATTTTGAAATTCAAGATGGCGGCCAAACAGCTGATCAAAAAAATGGGAACAGTCAAATTCAATTTTCTAGGTGTCAATACTACCCAAAAAGACAAAAAACAAAAGTATTTTAGGCCTGTATGTTATTTACATGTCAAGATACAGGGCGAAGTATATTCAACATGTCGACCATATTGATTTCAAGATGGCCACCAAACGAAATTAGTTGCAATATGGAAACCTCATTGTCTCAAACATGGGTATTGCCAGCGTATTTAGCCCAGTATGTTTTTCAAAAGTCAAGATACAGGTCAAAGTTTATTCAACATGTCGGCCATTTTGAATTCAAGATGGCCGCCAAACGAAATTAGTTGCAACTTAAATAATGGTTTCTATAGAAACCTAGTATCACAAACATGGGTATAGAGACCAATTTTACCTTTCTATGCCGCCCACAAACGAAGATATGAGGGAAAATATATTGAAAATAGCGGCCATTTTGAAATCCAAGATGGCTGCCAACGGCTGGTCGAAAATAATGGGAACCTCCAAATTTGAGTTCCTAGGTGTCAATACTACCCAAAAAAGACAAAAAATTAAAATGCAGCAAAATAGCCGACAAATCCCAAAACATAACGATAAGGCACCATACTAATAAACTGGTTCATTTTTACACTAATAAGCAAAAATATGTGCGTGATCTGCGTGTGCGTTCGTTCGTGTGTGTGTGTGTGTGTGCGCGCGCGCGCGCGTATGTGCGTGTGTTTGTGTGTGCGCGCATGCCATAGCTCGTAGGTTGAGTATGTTGATACTTGGTTTAATTTGTATGCTTTTTTACTCTGATGTATAATCAATAATTATGATGCAGAAACTACACTTGGTATGATATTCTAAGGGAGTGGTCAATATTTATAGGAGAAGGGGTACAAGCAGATAAAATTCCAAACAGTTAACTCATTTGGTGGAATGTTAAGGAACGTGTGTTTTTTAATATTATTAGAAAATAAAAGGGATACATTTTTGTGCGAAATGTGACAGACTGAGACTAAAATAATCACAACTATATCTCTTAAAGGTGTCTCTATGGACGAACTTACAACGGAGGAATCCAACCTCTTACCTGGAGATCCTGCCAACATCTGAAGTCTGATAGGCTACCAGCAGAAGCACATAAGGAACCAATACAAACAAGTATGAAAACTCAAGAGGAAGTGACCAATCATTAATTTTATACGAAACATTATCCGTCTGGAAAATCAGTACCCAAAATGAGGGTATGCCGTGAAACTAAGGGTAAGCGTTGCCTTTCTAGGGCGAGTCCTATTTTTTTAACGCTCTCCTGCAATGGGAGTGGGCGCTCTTATTGCAAGATGTCCCCAAGACAGTGTGCTTGTGTGCGTTAGACGCTTATATGTCCACGTGATGGCTGGTACTTGCAGAATTCTTTTGTTCCATCAATCCATGAACAAAGAATTCTGCAATCCAAGTACAAGTACAACTGCTCGGGCATGTCATCCAAACATTCCTAATGTTCTCACCATTCTGATTCTTTGTATCGATTGATGTGACTCAATGTTTACCAACACAAGTTTTAGCACCTGGTCTACTGACCTGTTAGAGGCGCGAAGAATCTACACAGACCAGTACCATACAGCATTCAATAGCCTTCTCACGCCTGATTTTGAGCGGATTTAAAAGCACAAGCCCTGCAGCAGGTGCTCACTACGGGGCCGGGCAAGTGCCTTGTTTCGTTGCCCGGCGTTTGACGTCACATGTCAACTCACTACACATTTCCTCCTCGTCTACGACGGCTTATATCAATATACGGCGTCACGGTCACGTCGCCGCGTCGCGTTACGGGTCGCTTGGCGGAGTAATAATGTAATGTGGTCTTTTCCTCCGCTGGTCGAAGTAACGCAACTGTGCAAAATATCAAGTTTTTAAAAATTGCAGCATGGAACGTAAGTTGCACCACACCATAACAATCAGTCTTGAATCAAATCAAAACCAGTTTGTACTCAACTCTCGTTAAAAAAAAATTGGTGACCTGTGTAAGGAACTATTTAAATGACTTATTGAACCAATATTTAACACTGGTACACACCAATTTAATTTGAAAGAGGGACCACCATTTAATTTGAAAGAGGGGGGAGGTTTTGGAATTTGAAAAATAAACAAAAAATCACCTACAATAGAGCGAAACCATTTCTCCCCTCTTTCTAATAATGAAAAAAAATACAAAGAAAAGGGCGCAAAGCTTCAAAATCTCCGGATCAAAATTATACTTTTGGCAAGCAAAATACCAATAATAATAAAAAAAAAACTTACCTACCCCTATCGACTTCTTCCCCCCCCCCCTTTGAAGTCACATGGTGGCGCCCTAACAGGGGGACGAGCTGTCATTGCAACGAAAAGAGGATCCGGCGCGCTGAACATGAGGTCGTGGCGATTGATAAAAGTGAAACATGTAGTTGTAATTAGTCGCTTGATAATAGTTTAATTAATGAAAAACACTCCTTGATACATGACCGGCGACTGAATTAACAGTGCTCATAAAAGTTTGGAGGTCGTTACAAGTTTGTAAGAAACCGGTCCTGGACCACAGACAAAACACATGCAACAGTCATGAAGTCTGAAAGTAACTCAGCGTAGTTCTGCCTAAGCATAACTTCACATTATTCGTTTAACATGTTGTCATTAACGGATGTGGAGTTTCTGCAAATACTACGTAATCCTTTTGCCGTCCCACCTACCTCAACTTTGTCTATCTCAACTTTCCCTCAAAAAGAGCGAACAATCCCTGCTTTTTACATCATCACAATTGACACCATATACAATGCGATTACATATGTGGAAAAAAACTGCAAAAGAAATATAAAAATAATCCAAAATTTGAAAACAATTGCGACTACACATCACTTCCTCTTTCCAATGCATAATGGAAGCAATAATCGACAAGGCACCAGAGGTCATGCAATTCGTCCCACGGGTCACCACACTTGTTCGTTGTTTATCCACAATGAGTTAATTTTCTCTTGTTTTCCTCCAGTAAGTAACCTGCAGTTCCCTAGCCCCTCGTTCGAAACTTACAAACATGACGGCTCAAGGACTAGCAGCACATTGTAACGGCCGTGCGTATTAGAGGCCAGGGATTCAGTTGTCCCGGGTACCAGTTGTGACCTTCGGATCAAGGTCACATTTTATTCAGGCGTTTCCAGCCATTCTTGTTGCACGAGAAGGTTGTTTCCCGATAAAATTTAGGAATTTTCTACTGTTTTTCGAGAAATTTGGAGTATTTAATCTCTGAAAGGTAATATATTATATAAGGAACACATATATCACTCGCTTCTGAATGCTTGGGATATTTTGTTCGTCTGCAGTGTGAAAGGTTGGCTCTTTGAATTGGTCTGTAAACACAGGCTATTAACAGGCAAAAGGTATTAACGTATGTAATTTGCCGAACTCCACCTCCGTTAATGACAACATGAAAGACATAATGTGGAGATATGCTTAGCAGAACTAAGTACCACGGTGCCGTCATTGGTCTATCCTCTTTTGCCACTCAGCATTTCAATGTAAACAAAATTTGGTTTATTAATATCTAGCCTTTAGTAACTCGGTACAAGTACGAGTACAATTTGTGGACTCGTACTCGTACTCAGAGTCCTAAGACTAAGTGACTGTAACTCGTACTTGTCACCAGTCGTAGGTACTCGTACTCGTACTCCAGGGCCCAGTACTCCACTTGTATCGTACTCAGGTGCCCGTACCTCATACTACGCTACACCCATTAGGTGTCTATGTAACCCTAGACACCTACAAAGGATCATAGAGTACGAAAGTCTCAATGTTGTGTAGAGATGAAAAGCTGTTTTCTCTTAAACTATTATGCTCAGAATTGGGAATTGAAACAGTGAACTTCCCTTTCTATACTGGAAAAGGTGAAGTAATTGCATAGGCCCGTAACCCCGTGGGGGGATTTTGATTGAGGTGGGTGTCGAATCCAATCATCCCCCCTCCAAATGTTGATGTCCGTTCAATGTGTTTTTGACCAAAATAACCCAATATTTTATACCAAATGGTTAAAATGGTAAATTTTTGCCGCGCTTCGCGCGCATTTGGTCATAATTAACAATTATATTTTAACAATTTCAGCTTCACAAATGCCAAATTTTTAGCGCGCTTCCGCGCGCCACTGCATCTTTTCATCAAACCCCATTTTATTCATAAATTTTCCTTTTCCTTCACCCCATCCCCCCCAATGTCAACAAGAAATTTACGCCACGGTATGTGTAAGGAACTGGTTCTGTTCCAGCAAGGATTTCTCTGTGCCAAATAGATGTAAACAAACAAACATGTCACTATCGTACTCTATGCCTTTGTAGTGTCTATGGAATCGACACCTATATGGTGTCTCAGACTTACTCATGTGAAAAGTCACTCACACCACAACCAAAATTATAAAGAGTTATTAAATCTCAGCAAAACACATCTCGTGAATCTAAATATCACTTAAAATTGAAAAGCCTGCATGGTATTGTTTGAGGGAAATTAACCAAACCCATGGTTGTTTTCACACCCAATCTTACTGTGATCATTGTTTCTATGATCAGCCATTTTTATTTTCCCCTTTAATATTGGATTAAATGTTTTTTGAAGTATTAAAATACATTACGTGGTTGTACAAGTCTAAATGCTGTGAACATGATTATAGTAGCTTTTATGTGGGCCACACCTAATGAAATATTTTGTCCATAAATATAAAGATCAAGATGCTATTTATCAAACCCCAACAGGGAAATTTCCTTAAAATCACGTTTTAATATTATTTCTATTCATTTTTAATGTTTGCATGGAATTAAAAATTGCAATAAAATTAGCCTAACTGGAAATGATGTCATAATCATGATGGGAAAAGACAAGTTAAACCCAGGAGAGGAATTTCAAAAAACACCAATTTGAGTATCCACCTAGATTAACATGTAAACATAAGTATTGGCAATCTTCCATTTCTCTTTCAAATAAACAATGCAGGTACATTTTTATTATCATTTTATTATTTATTTTTATTTATCATTTATTTTTCATTATTGCAGCAAGTCATATTATTGCTATTCCTTAAAACTGTATTTATGGCATGAGATATTTGTAAAGTAAATTTGTCTTTAAGAGTGAACCAGCTATTGCCTATGATGTTCAACAACGGTGTACATTTAGTCCATTTGGTTTGAAATTGAGCTTCAAGGGACTTTGGAGGAAATAGTGCAACACTGCAAGTAAAAGAGACCGTCCCTTTATGTGTCAAAGTTGTATTCCCCCTCCCCAAGATCTAACAAGAATCATATGACCCCGCCACCACCCCATACACTCAGTAGTTACCTAAAATTCTTGCATCTTCCTATAGGTCACTGTACAAATAACCAAGTAGTCAATAGTTTTCTCATTCAAGCATGTTCATACTCATCACAACCTCAATGCTTCACTCTGGGTGACACCACTAGCCTGACACTGGTAAATCATCACACAGTTTTATGTTTCTACTGGTGTAATTCCGTGTGTCACAAACCAGCATATCCAATGTAAACAACTGAATTTTGTACCACAAAAAATCAGCACATGTATCAATTTTTTTTTTTATGAACCTTAACATTGTATTGTGGCACTTTTATTACAAACATCTGCAAAAAAAATTTCAGGTGAATTTCAAATTCAAAGGTTCAGTATTATTATTATTGAACTTCAATATAACAAAAGTGATCCTCTTTTGTTGAAACAGTGCAAGACTTGATGTCCCATTGAAATATAATTTTAACATGGCCTGAGAATTGTGTTGGCAGGACAATGCACACCATCACTCGCGAAAATTCGTGAAAATAAAAACCTCACAAAAATTTCCCCTTATAGTAATCAATCCCACGTACTTGACCACATCTTACATGTATTTTTGTTATGTGAAAAACAGTACTCAGTAGTGAAACTGTATTTGCAAAATTTAAATTGTCACAATTTTGGTAGTTTGGTAAAAAGAAACTTATGAAAACTGATAACCAGTTTTACCAGTGAGCATACGGTATGTGCTTTCTCACCGAAGACACCTGACTATCGGATTTTGAATGGTGGCAAATCAGACTTGCAAAGACTATTTGGGTGTCGATAATTCCTACTGCTTGTTTTAATTTTTATTGACATAACATTATAATCAAACCAACATAAAATGGCCCACAGGAAAAAAATACCTGGCCTATAAATGTCCAACAAATAATTAAATGCATTCCTTAAATGTTATCAAATTAAAATGTTTTTCTTTATTTTTCTTTAACTCCTGCAGGGCATGTATGTTCCAAGGTCAAGATGGAGAGAGGCACACAGCTTGTGTGATCAGGCAGATGGATGTCTACACAGGTGGCAGATAATTCAACATATTTAAATCCCTCTACTACCTAAACCGACTAAAAACCCGAAGAGAAACTTCCAACATGGCATGGAGAACATGATGAGGGGCATGTGCGTACAATGTAAATTGTACATTATACTTTGGACATAATGTGGAATCCATCCAAGCGGCAAATCGTGGCATTAATGATCTTTTCATTGCCGATGGGATGTCTAAGGCTAGAAGGGTTTGACGTTGCTTCTAAATGCTTGTTTGGATGTTCTCACCCTTGAGAGATCTGTTGCTGATAAGTGCCGGTGTAGAAGAGTGAGATTCCCCCATGAGGAGTCCAGCTACCATATCAACATGTATACGGATAAACCGTGACCTTGCATACGAGGCCATTTGGGTACTGCTGAAACAAATGAATGCATACAGCACTCATGGCAACCACAATAGATAGATGGGTGTTAGGACACCCAGCAGGGTCCCACACGGACACTGAGTTTAATGACACGGTCCTGCATGTGCGCGGCTGGGAGTTTGAAATTTTAGACTGCTGCTTACGCCAGTCAGCCAGGGAGCGAACCACTCAGGATTTCGCCCAAATGTATTGCTGTTCCTTGCGTTCTAACGTGTAATCCTTTCAGAGATGTGATTATACTGCCTTCAGATACAATGTATTTACGGCTGTGTTATAGCAGGAAAAAATGCTGATCCCGTGCCGCTCTGCCTCTGGTATATCAAACAATTCAGATGGCTGCTTACCGCTGCTCGGACATTTACCCCTCAATATGGTTTGCTTCTACTGCCGCTCAGACATTAACCCTTGATAACCCATTACTACTACTGTCCGGTCTGTACCTTGCTTTTAAAATCATTACTTTTTTTATTTTTTTTCCCCCTCTTCTCCCTCATCCCCCCACCCCCAAAATGCAATTTTTTTTTGAAAATGATGTAAATGTTTACCTCATTTTCTTTTAACCGATTATCATTGACCAATTTTTGCATAAATATTATTATCTTTCCCTGGAGATGCATGGCCAGTGCACTCAAGTGGTTAAAAAAATGTGCCACTTGCCCCAGAACTAGAACACAACCTCGTATATAATACCATTCTGATTAGGAGTGGCTAAAATGGGTGATTTTTTGTTTTATTTTTGCAACAGTTTTTTTGGTATTCCCTTTGTCCTATCTCACATGTATGACAAAATTTTTTCCGCTGGGTCTAGAAAAAAGTGCGCCGGCCCAAAATCCAAAATGGCTGCCGTTTTCCCTGAAAAATCACATTTTCGGCCAAACTTTGTAGTTGTGGGTCTCCTTTTGTGTGGTTTTTGGTGTCTAACCCTATGTTTTGGGGGTCAAAGATCCATTTATCAGTTAAAATTACTGTAATTTCAGTTCTTGAATTAAATCACATTTTTGATAATTTTAAGCCATATATTTTAGGGTTAGTGTATTCAGCGATACCTACAGATTCCGTCAAATCCTCCAGCAAAGGCATTCCTTAAAAATTATTTAGGAATTTTACGGATGTGTGAAGAGATAATTAGAACCACATATGAAATTTATCGAACGCCTAATTTTGCATATTTTCACATTTCCAAGAATTTGTAACACTGCAGGCTGGCACCCAAAAGACTGACCACATGCACGTTGCACAACTATAACTAGAATAAACCCTTTTCATTGAAAATTTAGGTACTTCCTTGGAGTACTTCTCTGGTACTGCATGAGATATCTATTGATTTTAAAACCCTAGTTTTTACTATTCTATTAATTAAATATGCGACTTTTGTTAAAATTTGAAGAAACGATTGGTAGAAAACTCTCATTTTCCCATGGTTACTCTTATAAATTTGATAAAACCTGGACACAGAGTAATTTGTTGCTTAGGCAATGTTTTCTTTCTTGGTCAAATCCTGAGGATGAAGAGTCTTGACAAATCCCAAATTTCTGGACCGACGTCCCGCGGTCCCCATGAAGTTGGTAGCCTGTACCGAACATACACCCAATACAAGTAATTCATATGACAACAAAAATATACCGAACCTATTCCATCACGGCACTAACAGACTATACATTTTTAAGACATAAGACAACACAGTAAATACTGGCCCCACATGACTTTGACATGACCTTTGACCTTCATATCTGTACCCACATAGGTATAGACCACTAACCTGCTGCCATATAAAAAAATGGATGGTTTGTTTTCTTGTATGGGCATCTGAAAAAACTACTTTCAAATGCTTCTGTAAAATAAAACCGTAAAACTACTTCAAACAGACTCCAACTGCCAATAGGCCTATAGAAACTACGCAAAGGGCTCTTTTCAGATCCACCTGACTTTCCAAACTTTATAGTTTATAGCTGCTTAAACATTTCAAATACTAGTGATATACATGTAATATTCACTACTTTTTCTAATCATCCTCTAGTTTTGACTATACACTCAAAAGAGACTTCTACAAAAAAACAGACCTCTGTCAGCCGTTTTTTCACCTCATAACCCTCACATCTAGCGTATAGGCCTATATTCTATAAAATCATACGTGGTTCTAATTATATCTTCACACATCATTAACATATTCCTTGAAATAAGATAATTTTTAATGCATGCCTTTTTCTTGGGAGAATTTAACTGCGTCTCTAGGTAATCGTTGAATACAGCTCGCCCCTATTATTCAGAGAGTCACCCATCAATGTGACGCAGATGTCCGCAGGGACCTCTACAAGGTCAACAAATTATCCGACAAAGAGATGATTGAGAACCTTATTGTGTTTGTTGGGGACCACCTGATGCATGCTGCATGGTTCCGGAGATGGAATCTGGCAGCGACCACACGGAACAGATGACATTCAGGACACTATAGAGCTATAGGTTGTGGCCGTGTCAGGAACCTGGTACTTCTCTAGTAGAAAGCCACATTTTGTCTTAAGCAATGCCAAAGAAATTGAGGACATCTTTCGCAAAATTTGCTAATTAAGGTTAAATGAGCAGAAATTGTTGTCAAAACAGGTGCTCACTCTACACTGTGGCTTTTTTGTTATTTGTGATGCATTAGACAGATTGCTTGCCCCAAATATGGGTTATAGACCAAAAACAAGTAAAAACACCCACAACAATGACAAAGTTTCTGGGCTGAAAAATTGTGATTTTTTTTAACGCGGCCATTTTGGATTTTGGCAGCCATCTTTTTCTTAACCCCAGGGAATATTTTGTGATTTCATGTTGAGATAGAATAAATGGAATACAAAAAACTTTTTGCAAAAATAAAACTGACAAAAAATGATTTTTCACCCACTGTATAGCCCACTCCTATTCTGATGCTAGGCTGTGTTTTGGAAAGCAAATGGAACTGTTTCGAACCTAACACCTGTAGATAATATCAATCGCTACTCTACTAACACGCCCCCTTTTTTGTTTTTTTTTTTTTTTGTTGTTAGCTTAATTTACAAGAGCGCTGTGCTAGTTTTTAACCAGAGTTTGATTGTTTCAACTGCCACGTGATTTTTTTTAATACTTGGCATGCGCTGGCCACCCAGGCTGACCATACATCCAGGGTACGGTGTCCCAACGATGCCAATTATATTTGTTGTGTAATTTCAAAAACATATATTTTATTCCTATTTGAATTTTTTATACATTGAATCTTCCTATTTTCATTTGAAAATCAATTTTGTAATTTCCTACATTTTTGCTGTTTAATGCAATTTTAAAGGTGCACTGGAGAGATTTCACAGGTGTCTAGAGCTCAAAAATATCTGAATATTCTAATTTTTGCGCTGTGTCAAGCTTTCTATAAAAATATTCCATCTGAAAGGATTCAGCTGAGAATATTTTAGTACAAAAGTGTGAAATTCTTTTTCCTACGTGTATAGAGCAAATACAAAATTCACTTATGTTTTATAAGCAGATTAAAGGCCTGTGTTTTCACTTTGTAAGATAATAAGTCAAAATACAATGTAAGAAATCTATGAAATCAACTACATAGGACTCTCACATGGATGCCTTCAATCGCTTGTTGCACCTTTTATTTTTTTCAAATGGCATACTTTTATACAAGTTGCCGAGAATCAAGTCTGAGTTTGGTGGTTTCCGTTTCCTATTGGCACTCTATGCTTCTATGAGATTTTGACCCAAAATTATGCTCCAGAACCATATGGTCCAAGAGCATTCAAGTACACTGCGCAACAACTGGAGTGTTAACTTGTAACACCAATGTGTTAATTTTTAACACCATCCCGGAGTCAATACGGGACCACACCCACTGGTGTTTAGATTACACCATTAGTGTTATATTTACCACCAATTTTGGTGTTACAATGTATGCTACGTAACTGCTTTGGTGTTAATGTTTACAGAATAAGGGAGGACCACATATGGTGTTAATCATTTTTTAACACTGCCCGGTGGTCCATATTGACACTATGGTGTAATTTTAACACTCTCCTGGATTCAATATGACCACTTCCTCTGGTGTTAATTAATAACACCAAACTTTGGTGTTAAACATTAATTTGTAACGTGTGATATTTTGTAGATTAATTTCGTTATTGTGCTTCTATTAAACTGCTTGCCTCTACAAATTATAATAGAACTCCAACATCCATAATTAAACTTATGCGGCAACACCGAGTGGTGTTAAATCCTAACTTTCAACACCAGAAAACTAACACCAACAAGCTTACACACACGCTTGCACACAGTTAAATTTTAACACCCCAGTTTTTGTCAGTGTAAATCTGGAGAAATATTCCACTCCAAATTCAGTCAAATTCAAATGCACATGTCCAGGAGCATATTCTCATCATTTCACTGCCTTCATGAGCACAATGTGTAATTCAAATATTGCTCCAGGAGCATATCGAGAATATGCTCCTGAGTATAGACCCTGTACCGTATGGTCCTGGAGCTTAATTTTGGGCCCAAATCTTATAGAAGCGCACTCGTCTCTGCTCAGTGGGTATGAGGGCTTCTGCATGTATGAGGATTTTGGCCTGGAGCACATGGCCCTGGATCATAAATAATCTGGAGACACATTTTAAATCCACATGTCCATGAGCATAATGGCAAACAATCGACCTGAAGCCGTACGTAATAGAATATTCTCTTGAAGAAATATGCTCCTGGTGCTCCTGGAGCATAAAAAAAAAAAAAAAAAAAAAAAAAAAAAAAAACAAATTTCACAGAATATTTTCCACTGCTTTCAGGAGCTTGCCAAAATATGCTCCTGAGCATATTTGCTTAAAATAGTTCTCCAGATTAATTTTATCAGTAGCATAGTCAAAGTTTGGAGCATACTTGAATAGAATATTTACCATTTATTTCTGCTCCAGGAACTATGTTCTAGGAGCATATGGTCCTGGCACATAATTTGGGTCAAAATTCTCAAAAAACACTTCGCGACCAGACCACAATCGCCGACTTAGCTCGATTCCTGGCAACATTAAGGTTGCTGATTGTGAAAAAATTTTAAAATGCCGTACATTATTTTGCACTTAAATGAAAATTCATAATAGACAATGTAAAAAAAAATGCAAAAATGACAAAGTGTCAATCTAAAATAAACATTCTAATTTGTAAAAAATCACAAAAAAACGTGCATTTTCGCGGGTAGGATGGCTAAAAAAGGGGTATTCGGAGCAAACTTCGCAAGACCATATCTAAAAATTGTATAGTTAATTTGCAGGTGTTCGTGTTGGGCCATGGTGGAACATTTTCATGTAGATTCATGAAACCGGAGGGTTCATGATCACATGGGGGAGATTTCTTAATGTTATGGATTTGACATGGAATGACCCTTGATGATTTATATGATATACAGCATTGGTTTTTATTCTCCACAATTCACCAATTCTAACACGGGGAAGTGGCTCATTCCAGCCTTTGTCATCAAGGGTAGGGCACTTGTAGTTATCTGTGAGAAAGAAACCCTGATTAAGACCATAACTCTGTTTGGTTTTTGCACAATTTGAAAAATGGGGTGTACATGTACGACTAGGTGAAAAATTTCGCAGCATGCAGTCATCTTCATAGCGACAGATTTATGAAAACTCACACCATTTGTAACTGTAAATTACTAGCCTAGGCTACTTTGATGTAGATTTCAAATGCAACAATCAAATCCACCGCTGGATTCTAAACAAATGTGGGCCTCAAAGAAAAGGAAACCTGTTTTGGGGTCCTCAGTCATAATCAGACTAATTTTTGAAATCTGCTGTGAAGAATAACTATCGTGCTGCAACACTTTTCCCTGACCCCCTTATTTTCAATTGGCTGCGTGGTCGAATGGAGATGGCAGAGTTACAGACTCATTTTTCATTTTTTATCATCTTGACGAGTTTCGTTGACTAGTATTTTTTCAATCTTATGATCTTTTTAAAAGTTTATAAAGAGATGAAAATGGTAATAACCATGTGTTGGTCTCTTCTTGCAGTTTGTGTGAGCTGAATTATTATGCTGTGTAAAATGTACTGCAGCAGTTCATTTTAGGAAAGTCATTGGGCAGGAACACTAAACAATGCGATGTGGCATAGAAATAGTTACTCCCTGTATACCATTGTATCCGGCCGTGAGAGTTTGGCTTTTAGCTGATTTCAGCTTTTGTGTTGCCTTCAAAAATATTTAAAAAACAGCTTTTTTCTTTCATTTCAGGGAGATGCCTGGGTGTGGGAAGTAGTAACAGGAGAGGAAAGAGACACCAGCTCTGCAAACCCCGTTTTATGCTATAGATTACGCTACTTTTTAAAAACCTCACAGGTCTATATAAGAAGTATACAGTCCTTGCATGGGAGACCTCATTTATAAAGTAACCTGCAAATTCAATTCAAAGTTGAAATTGCATGAGAGGCAATCCAGAAGTCTTTAGTTTAAATTTCACCACCTGAGATAGACAGATCTTGAAGTGGCAATTTATTTTATGCACTCTTGCCAATTTAGCTACCTTCCCATGGCTGTTTTAACTTGGGGCACTTGGAGACGTGAAGTAAGTAACATGCAAGCTCAGGATAGATTCCAAGTTGCATTCATGATGGGGAAAACGACGCATGGGCATAATCCCACACATGCCGAGATTTTGCATTATTTAGTCTTTGTCTTGTATAGTATCTTGGGATATGGGATCTGAAACCGCAGCATGATAAAATATGGTTCAGTTTATCATGTTTATAAGCGACATGAGTAACATATCTGGAAAAAAAGCCACTTCCTGCCTATTTCCTTCCCTCCCCCTCCCTCAAGAAATCCCTAGAAGATTCGCCCCTTCTCCTAAAAAAATCCGATTACGGGCCTGGTCCTCGCCCTATCCCATCTAAAAAGTTGGGGTATTTTAGTAAGGTAGCCCATCTGCCACTTTAATGACGCAATTATGATTTTGCAACAAATTTGGGGAGAAAAACTTTTAAAAAAATCGCCCCTCAAAAAATTCCTGTTTACACTACCGGCCCGGTCTTCGCCTATGTGCACCACCATCTAAAAATTAGAGTATTTACGTAAGGGTGGCCTCTGACACCTTTTTCTGACACAATTATGGATTTGGAAACTTCACAGAACAGGCCATGTTCATTCCATTAAGGTTTCAACTTGTTCATAATAATTCCTCTATTTTGTAGTAAGAGTACCATCACAACACATATGCTTTTAATTCCCAAAATTTGAAATGATTGCTATCCATACACACGTGACAGAGTTGGCAAGATTCCTCGTTTACAGCATCGCAACATGACTATGCAATTGTAAGAACTCAGCTACACTAATTGTGGCTTATATAGCATATTTTTTTGACAAATCTAAATATCATAAGCATACCCATTTTATGTAAATAAATGTGGTCAACTGCTGATACAATGTGTTTTCTTTGGAATTTGCACAATGAACATGAGCGTTAATTGTTTGTAGGGGAGGTTAGTACGATATTCAACTGTTATTCAATAGTTTCCTGGTACCAACAAACGAATTGGTTTTGGCTCATCAAATGGGGAAGAAGCCAGTCAAAAATATCATTTGCAGATGCGTAATGGCTGTGTAACAAATATACGATTTCTAATCACAAAATGGCAGGTTCGATGGTGTGAATGGGGTTGAGGCCAAGGATTCAGTGATACCCCTTTAATAAGCGAGTCAGGTGGAGGGTGGGGGGGGTGATAAAGATGGGTCACTTTGTGGCCACACCCAAAAATTCACTACCCTCAACATTGTCATATTTTTGTTGTTACATCCTGAACATTAATTACTATTGAACTCTGTACACTATGAAAAAAGCTTCCCCCCCCCCCCCCCCCCGAAATATTGACACTTGTTACAAATTCCTTCAGTGATTCGCCCATTTTTCTTCCTGGTCTTCACTGATTGATCCTCCTTTTTGGGATCTCACGCAATACCGCCTGTTTTTCTGTGTCCTGCCTTTCATAGGCTGAATAGCCCCCAGGTTTTTAATATTTGTCGGCCCACATCCCGTCACTTTTATATTCGAGTCCGGGCCCCGGATCTACGGAGAATTTATCTCAAAAAAGGAAATATTTTGAAAAGTTTCAATATTCACTCCCTGTGAAATCATATTGTCACGCGGGACGCCAAAACAGAGAGGGAAAAGTGATATTTTTACGTGTATTTTAATGGACTTCAATTGTTTTTGTGGTTGCAGCCTGGAACGCATTGTGGTTTCAAATAGTTCCGGTAAACCAAGGAAACACACATCGCGGTTTGTGAGGAAACAGACTTGATATTTCACTAACCAACTTGTAATCATAGTCTATACAAGGAAGAAAAGCATAATTATAACACAAATAACTCACTTAACAGGGGAAACATCCAAAGCGACGTAAATTTACGTGACGTAAGCGACGCGACACGACCGACGCGACTGACGTGACGGACCGCGTAATATTTGATACACGCCCATTTACTGCGTCTACCATCAAACCGCAAGTTTGTTTTCCCACGGTACATGATGGGGTGTATGTGCAAGTGGTAGGCTCTCATCTCGGTTAGAGTAAACACAATATAATAAATCGGAACAAGCACCTTTAAAGTGCCGTATAAACTTTACACTGATTGTCTAAATGAGAGGCATATGACATGGGGAAATGTACTTAATGTTTTTGGTTTAGTTTTTTTCATACACAATTTTGACACCATGGTTTTTCCAATACAGAATGTCATGGAGAATCGAAAATCATGGGTGGCATTTTTTAAAATGTGTTCTTGGTGTGTTTTATAAGGGGGGGGGGGGGGATTTAGTTTTTTTGTTTTTTTTAATATCACATAAAGTGTTAATTGTTTTTTAAAAATTTATACTATCTGTTCGTTTGCTCATTAGGTTTCTAAAGAGGGTTATAGTTTGCCATATTTAAGAGCCTATTGTTGTTGTACAATAGGCTCAAGAAATTTCAATGTCATTATTTAGAGACTGGTCCGATTTTGTTGAAACTGGTTTCAAATCGTTCATTGGGTCCTACTAAATAAGAAATGATATTCAGATTCTGTTTTCCCTTTTAAAGTGAAGTTTTTCAGATATGGACTATGGTCTCCCATAGACCATAGGACCACGGCCAATTTGCCCTCTTAATATCATCAAAACGTCATGACAATGCGACCGTACTATTTTCGGCTTCTGTACAGTAAGAAGAACAATTTGGCACCATTTTAAAACAAATCGATGAATCTAACATTTACCCCCATTGTGACCTTGAACCCATTTTGCCTTGTACTCTTGTACTATAACCCTCCGTAGGGCAAACTATGCTTTCTGTAATCCTTGAAAGGTACTGACATGATGATATACCCTAAAAACACATTTTGCCCCCTTTTATCTTTTGACCCTGTATAAACCCTGCCCTCTAGAATACATCCAAAACACATTTTAAAAATGACACCATGAATTTTTGGAATCCCTCAAAAAATTTTGATTTAGAAAAACTTGGTGCAAGATTGTATATGAAATTTTCACAAAAATACCGTTCCACATGTAACTAATAAAAAACCAAGCTCTCAACGCACCAGTTTTGAGAATGATAGTTAAAGTTTCAAACCTTGATTAAGAATTTGTCTCTGAGTTTCTAACGGAAAATCCTCGCATATGAACCTACATAAAAAAGAAAAAGGTGAAAGTTACAAATACATACATAAATACCAACATACCCAATATTTAACATTGAATAAAGTTTCATTTAAATGCATATTTTGAGCTTCATGCTAAATTATTTTACGAGGCCTTTTTTTCCTCTTCCATTTGAATCCCATACAATTTGAAGTCAACGAAAAATATTTAAAAGGTCGTATTTAAATTCAGTTTTACGTAAACGTTTGTTCATCAAATCGTTCTGAACAAAAGCATGAATTCACAGTCTTATTTACTTTATTTCTCTCTCTCCCTCCTCTCTCACACACACACACGAGCGCGCGCGCACACACAAACACACTTACGCATTCCTCATAAAATTTTGTTTGTTCTTTGCTCGTCTCTCTCTTTCATTCTCTCTGGTATCAAGTCATAAAATTAACTTACAGTAATCATCCCGATTTGCATTGCTGCTAAATACGCAACTAACCACTCATTATGATTATACCCCCACGCACCGAGAACGTCTCCTTTCTTTAATCCCAGCTTTAACAGAGCGCCGGCAAATAGATGACTCTGTCAAATTTAAAACAATAAAACATGAATATGTGTCCATGTTCCCTCGGGAAAATTGTGTTTACATTAAATCAATAATGTGTTCTGTTACTATCATGTCAACGAACATGGTTGAACTTAGAAGCATGTGAAAAACTCTTTAGCGATTTTCAAACTGTAAACAAATCTCTTTAGCGATTTTCAAACTGTAAATGTTTTTCAGGGTGAAAATTCCGTTTTGGCGCGGCGTCTGTAAAACGCGTACGAGCGTACGTACGTACGGACGTACTTGATAAGCCATCAATTCTCCCCACTTTTTCGAGTTGCATGTGATGGGCGGCGCCCAGAGTCATTATTACAACATGATCTCGCTCAATGCAAGTAATACCAAGTGGTAATACAATATCATGATGATGATGATGATAGCGATGATGACGACGACAACGATGATGATAATAATAATAATGAATTATATTACTACTAATAATAATATTAAATAGGCCAAATGTATTTTTGGGTGCTTTCGGGATCTTTGATATTTCAAACGCTGTCGTAGGTTTTATTCTAGTTGTAAACTGATAAAACATCACTCTTTATGTTTAAATACACGTGGATGCCCCCGGATTCGTGTTTTTATTTTATTTGTTTCATTAAATTAATTTCAGTACGATCGCTTTCCGACAAGGTTGGTAGGCCCTAACGGAATGATTGACAGGTAATCATAAATAAAAATAGTGATCTCCGATATGAGGGCGCTATCACGTTTTTCGCATCAATGTCGCTATGTGCCGTTTGTGTGGAGTGGCACGGGCGTGGTTGCGCCCTCGCACAACTGGAAAATTCGTTCCTACTTTCAACCAATCAAAGCTATTTAAATCCATGATATACTTCCAGTCGCAGTGAGCAATTTATGCGTGTGAGCATGCGTAACACTTGATCTTGCATCAAAATCCGGTATTGCGCACGACTGGTAGTATCTTGTATATCATGATCATGACCTTTACACTGTCCTCAGTAAGGAGAATTGCAAATATCAATCAAGTTTTCATAAAGAAACCAAATGCGCAAGACATATATTTGCATATGCAATTATGTATTATGCAGTATCTCATCACTTTGGAGTACATGGACTATGAGTGTACGCGACTGTACGTACGTACGCTCGTACGTCTTTTACAGACGCCGGTTTTGGCGAACTATATGGAGGACAATTTGTCCGCCTTTCTTCCCCGATAGGTTGACAATTGTTTACCTTGATTTTTTACTGAACGATTTTACAATATATTTAATAATATGTTACCACTTTTGACAAATGTGAGTTAATACTTTCCATTTTAAAATTTGCCTAGCCATAATACTAACCCCAGGCCTAACCCTAACTCAATGCTTAAACGTTAGACATTGCCCTAGAATCAGCTATACTATGTTTGACTGTTTCCATAAATTGAAATTTATATGAGATATTAAAAACTGAATATAATTCCTCCAGACCGTGATTAACAATATATCAACATGGCCATGCCATTTGTCTTTTTTTCTATATCCTGTATAGACTACCTTGCTCGACTATGCTAAAATGCATCTTGATAGGTGCCAATTGTCCCAGCTAAAGCTCATATACCCATGAAAACAATTCTGTTTAAACAAAGCTCACAAAAGTGATATCAATACAGAAATTTAAACGCCTACGCAATGCCTCTCCCCAACAGACACCAAGCGGACACGTAATTTTGTCTAAATTGTCAAAACAAATGTGTTGTAATGTCATAAAATTGCAATTTTTACAGGACTATAGTCAATACAATATGCAAATTTTTGTCAATGACGCATGCTACATACCTCTTGCTGCATTTGTCTGTATGTTTTTCTTTCTTGGTCGGCATAGAATACATACATCTCGTGTTCGGGTTTCCTATTAGCAGCTTCGTTAAATTCTTGTCCCAACGTGAGACCTGAAATCGGTGTCGCCTTTGGAATGTGGATATAACTCCTTGAAATCTTCTGCGACATAGTTACGCTGAATGTAAAGTGCATTGGATTAAGCTTTGTGGTAATAATATTTTGTTGATAGATTCTGTCTATTTATTCTAAATTTGTTTTAACAAGTTCATTTTAAATGATTCAAATGTTGAAGAAACGACGGACATTGCAGAAATACTGGCGATATTAACGATTTGACCGATGACACAATCATTGCTAGTTAACGTAGTTAAGTTATACTTTTTATTAGTTCTCCAGGGTGGATATAAAAGTTAACCCAAGTTTATGGCGATTATGCGTTCTCTCAATATTGATGATTAAGGTGTTTATATATAATCCTGACAAATACCTAGGTCTGGAGTAATTGGACATAAAGAGGGGTTGGTACATTTTGTGACCCCACTTTTCTGCACCCACTTTTCTGCACCCAGTTTTGCTCAGAATTCAGCAGCCTTGACGGAATAAAGTGCATGTGCTGTACTTTATTCCGTCAAGGCTGCTGAATTCTGAGCAAAACTGGGTGCAGAAAAAGTGGGTGCAGAAAAAGTGGGGTCACAAAATGTACCAACCCTAGAGGAGAGAAAAATTAAGAAGGCTCATACTAGGTCTGGATCTGGATCAATTTAACCTCCAGTAAAGCGGATTCCCGCATCACACTAGAGGACTCTGGTACCTAGAGCGATGAGTGCAGGTAACAGACCCGGGATGATCCCCTACTCTTTTCGATGAGGTCTGCAACTTTTTACGTGCTCAGGATTGACTCCACTGACACACGGGACCAACAGCTTTACATGACTCTCCGAACCATGAGGCACCGGGTGGGAGCGAGGAGAAATTCCATATTCACACTACATTGATGCTGCGTGATTATGCAATTTCCGACCTTATAGGAACTATTTGAGTATGACCAAGAAACCCGACTCTCACGGGGCTCGAACCAGGGCCGCTCGGTCGATCTTATACCCTGCCGACGGTTCAGCGCCTTAGACCGCTCGGTCACCTAGGTATAGGCGTGTTGGACCAGACCAGAAAGTCTGAGCATCAGTGAATATCGGGTTGTAGCGGTAATTGATAATTTTAGGTTGACTTTCCCGGCTGCTTGCTTGTCAACCCAGGTGACATCATTCATTTTAAACTATGGGGCTTCCTAGAATTGTCTACTGCTACGAAACTAAAACATGGATATGGTGTTTTCTTTGCAAGCAATACTTCATGCCAATTAAGTCGTTTGGCATTATACTAGAAGCAAACGAAATTTAAAATATTTACGTTACCATGAGTATCCACTTACATTAT